>SPJY01006442.1:1286377-1309472 GCA_005191435.1 Raddia distichophylla
ACCATCAATTAATCCAGAATGGCAGCCCATCACACCCTGCATTGACAACAGTGAGAGAAGATTTCCCATCCCATTCCTAAAAGAAGAGCAGTTACCATCGCACCACCAAAAGGTACAAAAAAGGATTACCAATGTCCCTAATCCTAACTCACTTCAGTGATGTGTCCGACAAACCTATTAATCTCTTACAAAACACTTATAAATTAGGTACCAACGCACCAATGATTTAACAGGCAAGAGCAAAGCATCAACAACGCATGATTTGAGTCTGATTACTGATTAGAAAGAGGTTGAGATAATAGTTGGTTCATAATTATTTTGATTCAGGTAGTTATTAGCCTTTTGTAGTTAGATCTAATTTTATCTTAGTTAGATTAGTACAATGACAGATTCATATCCTTCGTGTCTTCAAAGGTTCTACTTTTCAGTTCCAACCGTAAAATTTTCATTACGAATCCAGTAAACAAACAGAGAGATTTTATGATGACAGGACAGGCAATCCAAGTACGTACATCTGAATAAGCAGAACGACATTATCTGAAATCTGATATAAGAATCAATTCCTGGAAATGAAATCCTGTGCATCTGGATTCATGATGAACGACAACATGTATACATGATACGATCTAATGCAACGGTAAACCATATATGAATATATGATCATCAATAGCAAGAGGCATTCAGAGACAGGAATTTGGTCCCCGATCCATACCAGGAGGGTGCTGACGATGTCTGTGTGCCCGGCGTGCGCGGCGGCAAAGAGCGGCGAGACGTCGGTCTTGATTTCGCGGGACTCAACCACCGCCTCCCCAGCCGCCTGCTCCGGCAGCGCCACCTTCGTGCAACGCACCCACAGGCGCACCACGCCGACGCAACTCGCAGCGGGCGCGGGCACCTCTGCCAGGCACGCCTCCACGGCCGCCACGTCCCCGAGCAACGCGGCCTCTACCACGCCCGAAGGCTCAAAACGCAACTTCTCCTAGTAAAATGATCAGAGGCGGAGGCGGCAAGGAGGGGGCAGCATGGGGCGGAGGAGGCGGAGGACGCAAAGCAGGAAGGAGAAGGCGGCGCTCGGAGGGCGCGGCGTGGCGGCGACGGCGGGGCGTGCTCGGGGAGGAGGCCACAGCGGTGGGGAGGAGGCGGCAGCGTGGAGGACGCCACGTGGGGAGAAGCAGCGACTGGGAGGCTTGGAGAAGAGGGGCGCCACTCCAGACCGGCTTTGGATCGGCAGGCTGCGGGAGGTAGCTTTCTTCGGACGGTGTGGTGGAGAGGTCTGCTTCGGCGGCGGCGTGGGGAGGGGGCAGCATGGAAAGGAGGAGGCGTGACTGGAAGGGCGCGGCGCTGCGGCGGCGCAGGGAGGAGCGGCGACGTCGGGGATGGGGCGGCGGGGATGGGAGGGCGCGGCACGGCGGCGGCGCTGGGAGGGCGTGGCACCGCGGCGGCACGGAGGGGCCGACGCGGTGGTAGGTGCGGCGTCGAAAAGCAGCGGCCGACGCGGCTGGATCCACGCCGTGACGCCGGGAGGAGGTGGCGGCGGTGGGGAGAGGGAGGGGGCGCCGGAGAGGGAGAGGGAAGTGGCGGCGGCGGCCGGAGGCAAAGCAAGGAAAGAAGGGCACTGCGCCGGGATGAGGGAAGAGAGGATCGAGGATGAAAGAGGACGGGGCGGTTGGCGTTGCACATCATGCGTGCGTAGACGGTTCCAGGCGATCAGGGAACCGACGTGGGGAGGTGGGCTCGGGGGCGGGCAGCTCAACGGCTCGGGGAGCCGACGCACGAACTACTTCCTCTTTAAAGGAGTAGAGATTTTTTGTAACAAAACTAGACCGGTCTTACCAAATAAATTTCTGTTTACTATAATTGTTACTTCACTTTACAAAAAACAGTAAAACCTATTTTTCAGAGTAAAAAAATATTTCTTGTAAAATGTTTACTATCGTTGGAAAGCAACATTTACTATAACTCACAAGTAATGTATTTATTAGGATGTTCCTTAATTCAAATTATAGTAAATTCATAATAATGAGCTTTACAATAATGTGCTAATAAAATTTACAATAATTTGTTGTCCAATTTACAATAACGAACGTATTTTTGACATTTTTACAACAAAACTAGACCGGTTTTGCCAAATAAATTTTGGTTTACTATAATTGTTACTCTACTTTACTATAATACAAAAAAAAGTAAAACCTATTTGCTGGAGAAAAAAAAATTCTGTAAAATGGTTTACTATAATTGGGAAGCAACCTTTACTATATCTCACAGGGAATGTATTTACTAGGATGTTGGTTAGTTCAAATTATAGTAAATTTATAATAATGAACTTTACAATAATATTCTAATAAATTTACAATAATATGTTATCCAATTTACAATAACGGACGTATTTTTGACATTGTTTCCCCATCTGCCCAAGGGCACTTGCCACCATCCCCACTCAGATAATGTGATAAGGACTTTTACAATAAGGGCCTTGTTTGTTTCAGATTAATGTAGAGTTGCGTTTTACTGTAGCAATTTTTTGACCCATCAAAATAAGTTTTAAAGAGTTTAAAAAATTATGAAAAAAATATTTTATAAACTTTAAGAAATACTATTTAAAACCCCACAAGAATGACTACAAAACATTACATCATTTAGCTTATATAAAAATAACAAATTTTCATTTATTTTAATTTAATTTAATCTGAAACAGACAGGCCAAGATACTAATGAATTTTACTAATGGAAACACTTGAACCTACGAATCGAGGGACCTATTTTCTCCGAGCATCAGCCGAACATATCTCAAACAATCCATGAAGTAGGCATCGAGAAAATCAAATTCCACTGTGCTGGTGCAAAACATCATTGTACAAACGCAGCAATCGTCACATATCCCCGTGCTTAGAGCATCGTCAGCAGGATCTCTATACTTCATTCTCTATATCTCTTCTCTAAATCACTATTCGTTCGCTATATTTTTAGGGACATCTAAGAACACCGCCATGGCATCATGAGCAGTTCACCCAGCAGTCCCAGCTCCTCTGCTAACACGCGCGAAGATGCATTCACGGCGACTACAGATCCAAACTAACCAAGGTTCGAGTCATTTCGCCAAGAAAAAATATCAAACGAGGCATACGCGATCCATCGATGGCTGCAGGGAAGCGGCCGGGTCTTATGTTGAAGATGAGTCCCTTGTTGGTGGGGAAACTGAGGGCAAGGCCGCCGCGGGCGTGAAGGCACCACAGCAGCACCAGCGTCGCCGCCGAGGCCGCGAGCGTGCGCGCCGCCTTGGCCGCCGCTAGCATGGCCATTCCCAACTCCGCCTTGCGGCCGGGTAGCTTCGATCCGGGCGTCGTAGGGCATGGGGAGGCGGCTAGTGGTGGGCGCCGCGGCGGTGGAGGACGCTGCGGCGGACGAGCGAGCAGCGGTGGGGGAGGGCGCCGTGGCGGAGAGGACCTCGCGGCGCCCGGAAACGGAGCTCGCGGGCGACGGGGAAGGGGAGCGAGCGGGGTAGGAAGAAATTTTGGGGAGAAAATCGAACTGAGGCGGGGAGGGGGTGGGAAATAGATCCAGTGGTTTAGAAAGGTAGGAGTATATTAGTTACGGTTTTGCTTGTTACCAGTCGCCTGGACAGCAGCGCATTGACGCAGTCGATTCTTCCGTCCGTTCTCAGCCGCTCGTCGTGCTTGCATGGAGATTCGTGTTTTGTATTTGAATATTCTTTTCACATTGGGTTGCGCGCCCATCAATCTGCTCATCTGGATTTTTTAATTCGTAAGAGAAACGAGGAAGGCCAATGGCTGCGACCGTGCGAGCAAGGGTGATTTCTGCAGCGATTTTTATTGCGTCGAACCCGTCGCCGCAGCAGCAGTGAAATCTCCGCGGGCGAGGTGGTGTGCCGGGACCCTGCAGTCCCCTGCAGCACCCGGCGGGGACGCATCGCTGCAGCACCGCCGACATCTCCGACGACAAGCCGGGATTCCTCGCAGCGCGAGGCGGGGAAGAATCGGCGCAACACCAGTGACATCCTCGACGAGCGCGAGGCAGAGATTTTTGTTGGTGAGTTAAATTTTTGGAAAAAGTCTCATTTTGGTCCCTCAACTCTGTCTCTCAGACCAATTTGGTCCCTCAACTTCAATACCGGACATGTTTGGTCCCTAAACTTTCAATATCGGACCATTTTGGTCGATTTCCACGGCGATTTTTATTGCGTCGAACCCGTCACCGCAGCAGCAGTGAAATCTCCGCGGCGAGGCGGTGTGCCGGGACCCTGCAGCACCAGGCGGGGATGCATCGCCGCAGCACCGCCGACATCTCCAACGACGACAAGCCGGGATTCCTCGCAGCGCGAGGTGGGGAAGAATCGGCGCAACACCAGCGACATCCTCGACGAGCGCGAGGCAGAGATTTTTGTTGGTGAGTTAAATTTTTTTCGCGATCCAACACAACGTGTGCTGTGTTTTTTTTTGCGTGATTATTTGTAGGGTTTAATATTTTTGAGGTGTGTCTTAGAGGTTGTGATAGAGGGGACATATTTCATCAAATTAGGTCATGTGCAAAATTAGATCATGCTTCGTGGATTTTGAGACAAACCGGAGAGGGGATTTTTGTGTGTTCCGGTGTTCATTGAAGCATATGGGATTTTTGTTGTGTTATTTTTTATCGGTCTTTTTGGATGTTCTCTAAAATTCTCTGAGCTCATTCCAGCAGAGCCCAACGAGTATTTTCTCCAATCTACTAGCATCATCGCATAGCCAACCTTTTCTCATATATGCACAGCCCCAACCTCTCCCACACGTCATTCATCTATTTTAGATCTGAATTTGATTTCTTGTGCCCAGATGTAGTAGTGTTTGATTTATGCCCTCTACCTATTTGATGAAATGCATGGCTAACCTGTGCAAGTACCTCTTCTGAGATCATATCCTAATCCTTTTGTCCATTTGATCCGTTATTTTATTAATGTTGATTCCTCGATGACTTAGGGGCACAACCACCTACTGAATTCATTTTCCCTGTTTGTGAAAATTATGAGCGTTACATATCTTTATTAAATTCATTTATTTAGAATTTGTTTGTTAAATCTGAGTAGCTGGAGCTTATTAACATGCAGTCTTTTTAATCTTAATCACTAGCTGCTTAGTAAATACCTAATTGTTCGTGCATCAGAAATTGAGTACATGCTTTTATCATATCCAGTCTGTCTTTTTTTCATTTTCACATGATGCAAAAATTATGACCAATACAGTTGAAATTTTTCTTATTTCTAGATAATTGTATTCTTTTCTCCACCCAAAAATCAATGCTAACATAAGCGCTTTGTGTATTATGTGACTGTCTCATTGCAACGAACATGAATAGATTATTAGATTTTTTTTCAAACTGGTTTACTAGAGTACTAAGTAGTCATTTAACAGTTGAGTCATAAGTTATAAATGACTAGTTGCCATTATCAAAACTGTTATGTCATTGTAATTAGCTAATTACTTTATTAGTTATGGCTTCACCCTGGAGTTAACTTTTTCATAGTCTATATGCATGTTTTTCATTTTATGAGTTATAAAGTTGATTTTTTAAAGATTATTATCATATGCATGGATTTTTTTTATATGAACGTTTTTAACAAATATAATATGCAAAGGGAAAACACATAACTAATAGCATCACACACATTGAGGTTTTTTGGGTGTCATAGATCAATGTTTTTGGTTTTCTGAGTTGGTGAATTTTTTGTGTTTGTTTTACTAGATTTATAAGTAGTGAGTAGGCTTGTTGTTTATGAAGATGTAAGTTTTTGCTATATACACAGGAATACATTTTCTTTTTACATGTCGGACACGTGTTTTTCACATGTCACACCAGTGAAATTTACTTTGAGTTATGATGAAATATAACTGCTATGTGGGGGTGTTGGGGGTGGGGAGGGAAAGGGACGTGGGGAAATAAACACATAGTAGTTTAGTATTCTGAGAATGTGTTTGTGCTACCTTAAGACAAACGGAGCATTTTTTTAGAAAACAATAAGTTTCAATTAATCTTTTTTAATAAAACAATGTTTTCTATTTTCTCTATGAAATTGTTGTACTCCTCAAGGTTATCTGACAATACACTTAATTTCACTCTCCATTCGCACAGCTATTAATTGTTTTTGGCCTTGTTTGTTTCAGATTAAATTAAATTAAATGAAAATTTGTTATTTTTGTATAGGCCAAATGATGTGATGTTTTGTAGTCATTTTTGTGGGGTTTTAAATAGTACTTCTTAAAGTTTGTAAAATATTTTTTTCATAATTTTTTGAACTTGTTAAGACGTATTTTGAGGGGATCACAAATTTGCTACAGCGAAACGCAACGCTACATTAATCTGAAACAAACAAGGCCTTTATATGGGGTGGGTGGTATAAGTGAGAACGATGCCAGTTTTATTTCTTTTTGGCCTTACCATATAACTATACAACATTAGATGGGGGCTATTATCATGCAAAATACCTCTGTTGAGTTGTTCATCGACTTCTCTTGCTCTGTCATTGTTTCCTCATCTGATTTGTTGCTTGATAGTTTAGCCATCACGAAATGTAATAATCATGCACAATAGCCTAGAGTAAACGTCTTGAAAGAGAACTCAAAATAATATTACACAAAAGAATACACATATTTCTTTTGGTTTTTTTCATTGCATTACTAGCAATGCATACGCCAATTAGTGCTTAAAATAATATCGCACACAAGAATACATTTTCTTTTACATGTCAGACATGTGTTTTTCATATGTCACATTAGTGAAATTTAACTTAAGTAATGATGAATAAACTGCCATGTGGGGCTTGGGGGGGTAGAAAAAAGGGATGTGGGGAATAAACACATAGTAGTCTAGTATTCAGGTTGACAAATTTTTATTTTATATTATGCCACAGCAGGTATCAACAAGATTCTTTTTGCTTATTTTATTGTTCTTGTTTTGCCTTACTAGTGAAATACACAATGATGGTGCTGTTAATTTCCTAGATGGAGAAATTTTAAAACATACATTAACTTGATCGGCAGGATATTTTTTTTCACATGATTACATGTAAAATACATCATCATATTTTTTTGGGGGGAGAGGGGGGCTTTTTGAGGTGTTTTGCATAACAGGCATTCATTACACAGAATACATGCAGAAAATTGATTGGTTTTCTTTTCCCAGGTGGTCAAATTCCAAAAAAATAAGAAGGATGAAAAAGTATTCTTGAACAGAGACAGGGAGGAGCTTGAGGAACCTCAAAAAAAAATCTAATAGCAACCCATCTAATGAAAAATGATTTTGAGAATGGTAAACATCAGCACTAGCTGATCCATCTACGTTTCATCCTCCCCAAGAGGAATAGTTGTTAAAAAAAGATCGGACGTATCCTAGCCGAAAGAGGTTGATCCTTTTTTTTGAAGTGAAGGGATGACACTACGTATGCATGGGAGGGGTTGGCCTTTTTTTGCTGCTGAGACTATGTCTTTTTTTTGTGTCCTGTGTGAGCGGGCCCATTTATTTATTTTCATGGACCATATCTTTGTTCCGGCCCATATTTTTTGCATGGCCCAAAGCTAAAAAGCAACGCACAACAACAATCTGTTGAAGTTTGCATGAAAGAGAGAATTTGACTGGGCTTGTCTTCACCAGAACAGTCAACTACAATTTACAGCCCAAAACAATAAAAAAATCGCCTGTGCTGTTAATAAACAAAACAGTCGCCTGGACAATCAGAAAGAAAAACAGGCGACTGCCGTAGAGACAGTCCAGTTAAAGTACTCTAAAGAGTACTATAGTCTTCTATTATACAATTAAAAAAGAGCCAAAGGAACTACCACATTAATCAGAAAAATTTTCACATAAATCAAAAATAGAAAAAGATCTATGTTGTTGAATTCAACGGTGCCAGATTATAACAGCTTAGATAAAAAATATTAGAAAATATAATTTAAAATAATAAAAATAAGAGTACATAACAGATTTTCACTTGTCCATCAGATGACACATGCATCGATCTTGTACAGCTAGCAGAAGCAGGAGTGCATCGGCAAGCTAGCTCAGCTCAGCTCGCCTCGCTTATAAATACAGTACAGTAGTAAACGCAGTGTACACCGACAGCAGCAAGCAGAGAGATCCATTGAGCAGAGCAGTGTAGTGAAGCAGCGCTAGCGCTAGCTAGCTATGGCGGTCCTCATGGCAGGCTACGTGCTGCTGCTGCTGGCCGCAGCCGCAGCAGCAGCAGTAGAGATCCAGCACCAGCAGCAGGAGGAGGCCAATGGAGCCTCCCTCTCCATCGCAGCAGCAGCAGAGACCCAGCAGGTGGAGGCCGATCGCAGCAGCATCGCAACGAGCGAGACGTCGTTTGCTGCTGCTGCTGATGCTCCTGCTGCCACTGACGCACCAACGACAGAGTATGTCCCACTTGCTTGCATTGCATTGCATTGCATTGCATGTTCTTCCTCCTCGATCTACTTCCATTGCACCGTACGTATGCACGTCGTCATATATAATATAATCTCGACGAGTTACAAAGTATTCCTTCCTTCCGTGCTCTGATCTGCAGCGTCGGCGGCTGGTATCCACCGGGCACCATCGTGGTGAGATTCGATGCCGTCAACGAGGGCTTCGGCCAGTTACACACCCGCCTCCACGCCGCCCTGGTGGGGAACGACCCCCACCGCTGGGTGGTGCGGGGTGTGGGCACGCTGGTTCCCCAGTCCCGCCTCCCAGCTGGGTGTTCGTCCACCTCATCGGCAGGCGCGCAGCTAGATCAGGAGCAGGTGGTGCTCGCCATCCGCAGCGACAACGTCTACTTCCTGGTGTTCAAGCAGTACTACGGCAGCGACAGATGGTTCGCTTTTCCTGTACCGCGACCGAGAGGGCACATGACGCTCGAGGATTACAGCATGGGCAATCGCCGTGCTGAGCACCTTTGTGCCCGGCAACGACATCGGGGCAGACAAGGACCACATCGCCCCGCACCTGGCCAGGCTCTGTGTCATGGTCGCGGAGGCGGCCAGGTTCAAAGACATAATGATGACGATCGGTGCGAGGTGGACAGAGGGCACACGCATCACCGACGACCAGGCCAAGGCGGTGGTATTCGAATAGTGTGTATTCTAAGTCAAACTTTAATTGTCGTATAAGATGCATTGCTCAATATTAATAAAGAACTAGTTTATAGTACAAATCATCGGCTGCAAACATGCCCAAACTCTTCTTCTTCTTTCAGTGACACATGCAGTGCATCCATTCTTCTTCTTCTTCTTCTTCTTCTTCTTCTTCTTCTTCTTCTTCTTCCACTTCCAATTGCATAAATAATTAATTATATATTTAACACCAGAGCAAGAGCTCAGAAAAAATAAACAAAATATTTAGAAAACAAATTACTACAAACTTGTCAACTTGTATTGTCACCAGTCGATACCAACCAATATCAAGGCTCTCGATCCAATCCTGTGAGGCTGTCACTAGTACGTGCGACCGCAGGTTAAGCGACGGCACGAAATCCGATCCATCCATTTTTATTCTATTTTTTTTTTACACAACGGACGAGATCGACTGCTGCAGCACTGATTGCTAACAGAAGCGCTACAGTGCCTTCCCTGCTACAGCGGCGGTGACCGCTTAACTTGCAGTGGCGACAACCTCTGCTCCTCCTCAAAACTATATTTGGTGGAGGGACGACGAGGCACTTCGATGGCTGCGCGCTCCCCTGCCCTGCTGCACGCCCCGTTGACGACGGCGGCCACCTCCCCACCACGCCCCGCTGCTCCGGCGAGCGTCTCCACCGCAACCTCCCACGCCAACCCTAGCCCTTCCACCGCAGTGTCCTGGAATCGCTGGGATCCGCCACGCTCCCCGATCTCCGCGGCCGGCGCCGCCAAGGAGAGAGGAGAGTTACTCCTCCGTCGCTCCTACGCCTAGGTGGCCAGCTCCCCGCCCATAATGCCTGCCTCCTCCACAAAGCTCCTCCATCTACCACACCACCCCGCCATTACTGCCCCACTCCCGCCTCCTGAGCACATTGAAGTCCCCCTGTAGCCCAAGCTCCGTTCAGTCGCTATCCTGCCCTCCGCGACTTTCCCACCTTGGCAACGCGTTCGTTCCAAGCCACGGCGGCGCAGGCAGCGCCTTCCCCCATCGGGGGGCCGGAGTTATGACAGCGAGGCATGGCAACCAGCTTGCCGGCTTGGCCCTTAAAGGATGCTGCTTCCGTTGCTTCGCCAAGGATCACAGAGCCGCTGAGTGCCGGGACCCTATCCGGTGCCTTCGGTGCAAGCGTTCCGGCCACACCTCCAGACACTGTCGCATCGCTCCTTCCCCTCCTCACCACCGGATGCCCCCGCCGCCGAAGCTTCCTCACCTTGCTCTCCTCCCGGCCCCCCCAGCGCTTGCGGCAATGGCACCTGCAACTCGCTCTGCTCTTGCCGCACAGCGCCCTCCTTCAGCGCGAGTCAGCGTTGAGATCACCTCGGCTATGCGCACCGATGCATCCGACCTTCATCGCCGTGGCACCATCGTCACCATCACCGGAGGACCCCACCCTGACCCGGATTTTGTTGCCCAGCAAATCAGTCTTCACACCGACATCCCGACTTTTGACATCCGTTTGTCTCACCTCGGGCCTCTGCGCTTCCTCGCCTTCTTCACCCTGCCGGAGCAAGCCCGGCTCGCCGCTCGGAGCTCCTTCCATTCGTGTGGGCGCCGCTTCGACATTTCGGCCATTTCCAGTGACCTCCATGCTGCAGGAGGCGCCGGCTCCGTCCGCTACCGGGTGCGGGTGTTTGTTGAAGGCCTCCCCCTGCACGCCTGGTCGCCCTCCGTCGTCGAGCGCGTGTTCGCCGGCGCCGGCCGCCTCGACGTGGTGGAAGAAACAACGAGGCTCCGGCTTGACACCTCCGCTTACCGCGTCTGGGTCTGGACGCGGGATCCGGCCTCCATCCCGCTTGAGGTTGAGCTCGAGCTCTCTGAACCCTCGCCGTACTTGGAGACTCGCAGCCACAACGACAGGGGCCCTGCGAGGCTGCCGGGCGCTCCACGTCCCCGGCCACCGCGCGCCTCCGTCCACCAGCTACTCCTCCATGTTGATACCGTCGAAGACTTCTCGTCCATGTCAGCGCGAGTCGGCGGCGGGCTACCTCGGCTCGACCCGCATCCTTGGCACTTGGGCTACCCCGACTCGATGCCACCCCCCATCTTCATCGCCGCCGAGCCTCCGCGCTCCTGCCGGGCGCTTTTCGCCCCGGTTCGGCGCCGAGACGACCACAGCGACGACGACGACAGCGGTCTCAGCCCGTCCCAGGCCGTGCGTCGCCGTGGGAAGGAACCCACCGGGGCCGCACACTCCGTCGCACCGAGATCCTCTGCTGCTCCCGCTCGCTCCGCTGGCAGAGCGCGGAGCCGCTCCCCACGTCACCGCGGCCACCACCACGCTTCCTCACCACCCGTCCGGCTCCGCTCCCGCTCACCGCGCCGCCGCCCGCTTCACCCCACTACCACTGCCTTGCCTTCCCCACCCCGGCGACCCCCTCCCCGTCACCTCTCGCCGGCGGCCAGTGCTCGCGCCTCGAGCTCCTCGAGCTCCCTGCCCAATGCAACCAACCCCTCTTTTGCCCAGTCAGCAGGTCAAAAGCTGACCCTGCTCTCTTCCTCGGCTGCTCCACCACCTGCCAAATCTGCGTCCTCGTGTACTGGGGATTCAAACAACAACTCCCAGCCCGGTGACCCAAAATGGGCCTGTCAGCAGATGGGAGGCTCCTCTGTCCCTTGGTCCGGCCCACCAGCTGCCTTCCCTTGTCTTTCCAGCCCAGCTCGCAGCCCCACTCGCCTCCCCTCCACCGTACCAGCTCCCGCCTTGGGCCTCTCTTTGTCAGCCCACCCACCGTCTCTACCTGTTGGACCGCACCTCTTGGGCCCTCGCCTTCCTACCCCGCCAGCCGCCATTTACCCAGCTCTCAGCCCTGACCTTGATCTCGGTCACTTGTGCGTGTCCACTACCCTACCGCCATACACGCCACCCAGTCTCTATTCCAGTTTCGACCCTATGTCCATTGAGGCCGACCTTGTGCTCCCTCCACCTCCAGCACCCACTCGCGCCCTCCTCACACAGGCTTTCGTGCCTCTCTCCGCTCCGCTGATACACACACCTCCACCCCGGCGCGCCCGTCGCACAGCCTCGTGTGTCGTTCGCCGCAGCTCTCGGCTGGCCTCCACTAGGCCAATCGCTGTCCCTGCTGGCTCCTCGGCTGTCCCGGCCATCCGCAGGGCCCAGAGCGTCCTAGCACGTAAGCTAGGACTCCCCCCCTCTCCTGCAGTCGATGACCTGGCCGAGCAGCTCCGCTCCCTGTTCACTGCTTCCCCGCTGGACAGCTCAACCCGCTCCATCCTCGTCGACTTCTGCGGCCTCTCGAGGGCCTCCGTTGACCTGCCCGCGGTAGGCTCCGCCGCGGTGGAGGAGTGCCCCTCCTAGCCCCGTCACGCCCCGGCCCCCGCCTCTTCCTCCCCGTTGTTCCACCTTGTTCCCAATGAAGATCATCTCTTGGAATGTCCGTGGTCTCAACTCCGCCGCCAAAAGAGACGTGGTCGCTTCTCTTGTCCGCTCCTACAACCCTTCAATCCTTGCCATTCAAGAATCCAAGCTCTCGGATCCTAGGGTGGGTCGGTCGGCCTGGCCTTTTGCCCGGTTCAGCTTCGGTTCTTCCCATTTTGTACCTATAGACCAAAACTAACCAAAACTTATGGAACTTTATTAGAATAAATAAAATATTAGTATAAACCTTGATTTTCCCTTCGAAATGCCGGAATTTCGGAATATGTTGACGTATAAAATTGGTGTTTATTTGACGTCAACAGCTATGCGCACCGACGCATCTGACCTTCACCACCGTGGCACCATCGTCACCATCACGGGAGGACCTCACCCCGACCCGGATTTTGTTGCCCGACAAATCAGTTTACACACCAACATCCTGACATTTGACATCCGTGTGTCTCACCTCGGGCATATGCGCTTCCTCGCCTTCTTCACCCAGCCGGAGCAAGCCCGGCTCGCCACTCGGAGCTCCTTCCGTTCGTGTGGGCGCCGCTTCGACATTTCGGCCATGTCTAGTGACCTCCACGCTGCAGGAGGCGTCGGCACCGTTCGCTACCGGGTGCGGGTGTTTATTGAAGGCCTCCCCTGCACGCCTAGTCGCCCTCCGTCGTCGAGCGCGTCTTCGCCGGCGCCAGCCGCCTTGACGTGGTGGAAGAAACAACGAGGCTCCGTCTTGACACCTCCGCTTACCGTGTCCGGATCTGGACGCGGGATCCGGCTTGAGGTTGAGCTCGAGCTCTCTGAACCCTCGTCGTACTTGGAGACGCGCAGCTACAACAACAGGGGCCCTGCGAGGCTGCCTGGCGCTCCACGTCCCTGGCCACTGCGTGCCTCCGTCCACCAGCTACTCCTCCATGTTGATAACGTCGAAGACTTCTCCTCGATGTCAGCCGCGTCAGCGGCGGACTACCTTGGCTCGACCCGCATCTATGGCACTTGGGCTACCCCGACTCGGTGCCACCCCCATCTTCATCGCCGTCGAGCCACTGCGCTCCTGCCGGGCGCTTTTTGCCCTGGTAAGGCGCCGAGACGAGCACAGCAACGACGACGATGGCGGTCTCAGCCGGTCCCAGGCCGTGCATTGTCGTGGGAAGGAGCCCATCGGGGCCGCACACTCCGTCGCGCTGAGACCCTCTGTTGCGCCCGCTCGCTCCGCTGGCAGAGCGCGGAGCCGCTCCCCGCGTCGCCGCGGCCACCTCCGCTCTTCCTCACCACGCCGCAGTTCGTCGCAACCAATCCTCATGGCGCCCGTCCAGCTCCGCTCCCGCTCACCGCGTCGCCGCCCGCTTCACCCCACTACCTCTGCCATGCCTTCCCCACCACGGCGACCACCACCCCGCCACCTCTCGCCGACGACCAGTGCACGCGCCTCGAGCTCCCTGCCCAATGCAATCTCCCCCTTTTTGCCCAGTCAGCAGGTCAAAAGCTGACCCCGCCCCTACCTCGGCTGCTCCACCTCCTGCCAAAGCTGCATCCTCGTGTATTAGGGATTCAAACAACAGCTCCTAGCCTGGTGACCCAAAGTGGGCCGGCCAGCAGATTGGGGCTCCTCTGCCCCTTGGCCCGGCCCACCAGCCACTTTCCCTTGCCTATCCAGCCCAGCTTGCAGCCCCACCCGCCTCCCCTCCACTGTACTAGCTCCCGCCTTGGGCCTCTCCTTGTTGTCAGCCCACCCGCCGTCTCTACCTGATGGACCACATCTCTTGGGCCCTTGCCTTCCTAGCCCTCCAGCCGCCCTTTATCCAACTCTGGGCACTCCTTTTCCCCTCCTGTTCTCTCCTCCTGCTTTCGACCTCAGCCTCAAATCACTGTCCCCTCCGCCTAACAGCTGAGAACCTCGCCCCCCTCCCAGGCGTTTCCGATTTGAGAATTTCTGGACTAAGATGCCTGGGTTCCTGGATGTGGTCCAACAGGCCTGGTGTGAGCCGTCCCCGAACCTTCCCCTGCACCCTCTCCACCGCTTTAAAGCTAAACACCTTCGCACTGCCAAAGCCCTAAAAGGCTGGAGCCGTTCCATCATCGGCAACATAGATTTCCAGCTTGCTCTCGTCTCTGAGGTCCCGCGGCTTCTTGATGTGTCCATGGAAGTGCGCAACCTTTCGCCCGACGAAATTGATCTGCGCCGACAACTCAAGCTCCGAAGCATAGGCCTCAGTGTCATACAAAAAAATCAAATGAAAACAATGCTCCCGCTTAAACTGGCTAAAGCTTGGAGACGCCAATACCAAATATTTCCACTTAAGAGCTAGCGGGCGCAAGAGGAAAAACTTTATCCACTCCCTCCAAAGCCCCGCAAGAACCCACTCTAAGTTCCAGGAGAAAGTCCTCATCCTCCATGAACACTTTAACTCCATCCTTGGGGATGGTACACTAACGCCCTCTACATACCCCAGAGCCAGCCTAAGTTGGGACTACCTGGGCCTCCAACCCCGAGACCTCTCATCCCTAGAAGAGCCGCTCACAATGGATGAGCTTAAGCAGGTTGTCTTTAGCCTGCCTAGCGACAAGGCTCCGGGCCCAGACGGTTTCACCTGGGACTTCTTCAAATCCTCTTGGGAGCTCATCTCGGCGGACCTGTTTAATGCAATCCAATGCCTTTTTAACCTGGATGGCCCGGGTTTCGAAGCTCTAAACTGCGCCCACATTGTCCTCATCCCCAAAAAGGACAACCCGATTGCCGCGTCTGATTACCACCCGATAAGCTTAATCCACAGCATCGAAAAACTTTTTACCAAAATCATATCCACCCGCTTTGCTCCGTTCATGGATGACCTAATTTCGCCCTGTTAGAGCGCTTTCATCAAGAAGCGCCACATCCAGGATAACATCCTTTTTGTCCAGGGTAGAGCCAAATCCCTACACAGAACTCGAACTTGACCCTTCTGCTCAAATTGGATATGGCAAAGGCCTTCGACTCGGTTTGCTGGACATACCTCCTTGACAACCTCCGCGCACGAGGGTTTGGGACCAAGTGGCGAAATTGGATCTGCTTATCGCTCGCCTCCTCTTCCTCGAGGGTCCTCCTTAACGGACAACCAACAAACACCATCTTCCACCGCCAAGGCCTTCGTCAGGGGGACTCGCTTTCCCCTTTCCTTTTTAACCTCGCCATTGACCCCCTGGTCGCTGTCTTATCAAAGGCCACGGAGGAGGGGGCTCTTTCTCCGATCCGGGGGGACCTTCGAAACCAACGAATCTCCCTCTTCGCAGATGATGCGGCCATCTTCATTAACACAACCACACAAGACGCCACTGCCTTGGCTAGTATTCTAAGCAATTTCGGCAACATCTCTGGCCTACGTACAAATTTCTCTAAGAGCCAAGTTGTCCCCATCCGGTGTGACAACATCGACTTGGAAAACGTTCTCCAAGACTTACCTGCGACGCGATCCGCTTCCCCATCAAATACCTGGGTCTTCCACTCTCCATCAAGCGCCTCAGACACGTCCACTTTCAGCTGCTCATTGACAAAATCTCCAACAGACTTGCTAGCTGGCGCGGCCCTTTAATGTCCAAAGGGGGTAGGCTCACCCTACTCAAGGCAGTTATCTCGGCGCTCCCAACCTACACCCTTTTAGTTATCAAACCCCCTTGCTATGTTGTTCGAAAAATTGATAGGATCAGACGGGCTTGGTTGTGGAATGGCTCCGAAACGGCCGCTATGGGGACAAGCCGGGTCAATTGGACTACCATCTGCTCCCCAACTCACCTCGGAGGCCTTGGCGTCATCGAACTCAACTCCTTCGCTAGAGCCCTTCGTCTTCGCTGGCTTTGGCTTAGCAAAGTCTCCACGACGGCCCCTTGTTGGTCCAATCTTCTGGCCTCCAACCCGCCCCAAGACTCTGACCTCTTCTATGTAGGCTCTACTGTAACTGTGGGAGACGGCAATTCAGTCTCCTTCTGGGAGGACCCTAGGCTTTCTGGCCTCCCCCGAAGGTCTTGGCTCCACAACTCTTCTCGGCCTCTTTACGGCACAACAGGTCAGTCAGCGATGCCCTAACAAATAATAACTGGCTGCTCGACCTCGGTCAAAGGATCACCTCCCAGACGATACCGAAACTCATCTCCCTACTAGTACGGTTGTCTCAATGCACACTTTCTGCGGGCGTGGCCGATCAATGGTCCTGGCGCTTCTCCAAGGACGGGTCCTTCTCTGTCAGATTCGCCTACCGGTTACAATTCATCGGCCGCTGCCCCAAGCCGGCAATCCAGCGTGCTTGGAGACACTGGGCTCCGTCAAAATGCAGGTTCTTCCTTTGGCTCCTGCTCCTTCAACGCGTCTTGACGTCTGACGCTCTGCAATGTAGGCGCCTACCAAATGCCTACTTCTGCCAGCTGTGCCTGCGCAATCTGGAGACGCCCGAACACCTTTTCCTCCAATGCGATTACAGCGCCTTTATTTGGAAACGTCTGGCTTACTTGACAAACTCCCCAACCATCACCCCGTCGTTCTAGAGACATCAATCCAATGTCCTAGCCTGGTGGAACGAGGACATACTCAAAGGTAGGGCTCCGCCTGGTACTCTATCAATAATCTTTGGGACCATCTGGCAGCTGTGGCTCGAATGTAACAATCGGCTTTTCCGCCGAATCGAGCGGCCCCGAGTCATCTTCCTCCAGCATCTCATCGACGAACTGCGGCTCTGGATAGCCGCGGGAGCCAATTTTGCAATCATGTAATCAATCAAACATTATTTTTGTGCCCTTGGGGGGAGGGTCCAATCCCCCCAACCTGTAACTTTCCTCGCTTTGATCAATAGATGGTAGCGCTCCTGCCCTTTGATTAAAAAAAAGGATCATTGGACTGCCCGTACATATGTTGCTAACGGAACTAAAAAGAGAAACATAAATGCAAGTAACATGTGAAATTATAAAGATTGCAATGAAGTTTGAGTTAAGTAATTGCGATAAACAAGCAGATCTGTTTTTTTGCAGTTAAATATCAAATTGAAGCTAAAAAATTCAAGTGTAGAACGTTCCATAAATAATGTCTCGTAGATGATAAGAGGAAAACAAAGAGAAACAGGGAGTTAACCAAATATTTAAGCATGTCTTTGTTGCTGGCGGATGACAATAAAGATAGTTATAAAGTATCATATATTCATATACTACTGTGTCATGCAAGGCTCTGTTCTTTTGAGCTGATCTGAATGGCTGAACGGCTGAAATGACAGAACTTCGAGAGCTTCTCGAGGTAGTCTTGAGATTCGGATACATTTTGATTGACTTTCTTTGTAAAGCGTTAGAACCCACCTTCAAAACAGTAAAAAAAAACGAACTAAAAAACTAAAAACATATGTGTTTTCATAACATAGATAAGTCGTTAAGCTATTAAGCCGTTAAGCCGTTAAGCGGAAAAGAATTGGGCCGTGCAAATAGCCAAGCCTGCATAAAGGCCAAATCAAAAACAAATAGACACGTGGTTTAGGAGCATCCAAGTGGGACATCTTTGCCAAATGTTGTAAGAACACTTCCAAATATGAACCACAAGTTTCATGTCCTCCTCAAATTTTTATAAAGGACGCAAAACATACAACCTTGTTGCATTCACGTACAAAAAGTCAATAAAAGGTGCACCGCCTCCTAAATCCTAAATAAGATGCAATCTTTACAAACAAGACATCGAAGTGTTGTGGAGGTTGCGATTAATGGATGCTTGACACTGCTAACAAAGCAACCGTTGTTAGAAAAGATTGATCAATTTGATTTTAATAAGTTGTAATACTGTATGCATTGCATGTACCATTTCTTTTTTGTCTTCTAGCCGCCTGGGAATTTCTTGCACTTTGTCCCTTCCCAGTTCCAATTAAATTGTATCATTTAAGTTTCACCATTGTCGTCCAATTGGAGGCTGTGACATGGCTTGTTGGTGGTCTCTTTCTGATTCTTATGCCCAGTTCTTTTGAGCTTAACGTCTTAACAGCTTAACTACTTATCTACGTTTTAAAATGACATATGCTTTGAGTTTTTTTAGTCTGTTTTTTCGCTGTTTTGAAGGTGAATCCTAACGCTTTAAAAAGCAAGTCAAACGAAATGAATCTGAATCTCGAGACTACCTCAAAAAAGATTGAAATTCAGTCATTTCAGCCGTTCAGCTATTCAGACGTTAAGATCAGCTCAAAAGAACAGGGCCTTAATTACACTGTGGTGATGAAGTTCTTTCTTGTGCAGGTGCTGCTTATCCTAGCCATGCTGCTGATATGGTTCCCATAAGAACTCTTCGTGTAAGAATTCAGCTCCATTTCTCTCATTACATTGTAACATGCATATGTATGGGCAAGTAGGATTGGTTCTGCAGGTTTCTAGACGCATCCTCATAACAAATGATACTTTTGCATGGGCAAGTAGTAATTTTGAAACTGTGTTGTACAGAATAAGAATGGAATTTAGTTTTTATGGAAGTGAAATAGTACCTTTGGGAAAACTTTTAAGTGAATCTCCAATTATTATAGTTTTACTCAAGACTATTGATGATGGTGATGTCAACACTCAAATTTTAAACTTACCTTGAGGGTCGATAATTCCATGCACTAGCCCCTGGATCAGTACGCTAGCATGGAAGATCACATAGCCGATACAAACATACATCAATAGAATGAAATTATGAATATTACAAACCAAATTGCGCCCTTAGACGAGTTTAGTAAGGCGAACAAAACACGCCTTAAAATTACAAAATAATGTTCAGAGTACGACAGCTATCACCCAAAATATGTACCCAAAAGAATCCCTATCAGCTAAGTGCCCACCAACGACTGAAACAACCCCTACGACTCTTCAGGTCAGCCGAAGCCCTATCCGTCGTTTTCATGACACTCGTAAGGGTCTTCCTCAATTCCCTCATCTAGAAAAAATAAGAAGGCGAGGTCAGCGTCATCCAAACGCTGGCTAGTTAACACTTTCCTTAATGCATATAGTACTTAAAAGGCTTTTATTGGAGGAGAGGGTTATTTTATTTGCATAAAGTCAGGTTTATAAGATTTTGGAATTGTCCTAACTAGCATCAACTAGAATGTGTCTTGTTTATATAAATCAGAGGTTTACCATTTTATTAATGCACCCAAAACCCAACTGATCAACCTACCATACCAACCAGCCCACACGTCGACCAACTCTCAACTCAATACACAACCCAACTCAACCGATCACCAAACCAGCTTATTCGTTCCTCCTGACTTTCTTCTGGTTGCCCCCAACAATTCTTAATTCCGTCATCTTTCCTGGATTTGGCAATCCTGTTGTTGACCACACATGCCATGGCATGCCCGTCTCGGCCTAGGAGTTGCCAGCCCTTACTAGCCGATCGTTATCCTAGGGATGTGTGGCCTTTATCACCCTTGGTGACGACCAATACCGGTACCTATCGAGAATGGTTCCAGAGGGTCCCCGCAGAGCGCTCACATCTGGCGATCCAAGACCCGTACTCCACGCGATGGCCACGTGTTGTGTTGGAATCATCCCTCAGATGGCAGAGATCTCTTCGCTATGCGTGTTACTCCGCGCTCTTCCTAGGTAAGCCCTGGCTAAACCCATTGCTTGGGCACCCTGTGCCTTAATCATCCATCAGAATGTCCCCTAGGAAAAACCCACCGATAATCTCTAATTCCACGGTCATCGACCACACCACACTTGGACCTTCCCAACCAACAGATCAACCAGACTGACATCCCCCATAACCTTACCATCAAACACAATCAGCCCAGCATGCAACTAATAACCCTAACTGTCATATGTCATGTCATATTTGAATGAACAGAATAGAACCAAAAAACTTTGCTGGACAACATAGCAAGTAAATTTTTCTCAAGCAGTACTTTGAGATGAATCTACGTCCAAACTTTCCTGAATAATTTTTCAGGAAGAATAAGTTTCTCATCCAGATCTTTGAGAAATACAAGTACTTTCTGAAGTAGGACTTTGAGAAATAGTGTTTATATACCCTCCAGAGTAGTTCTACAGGATGGTTTTACCATACATTGTGCTTTGAACATTACCTCTTTCAAATACAACTTCGAAAGAGTAATGATCTATATCTCCAAGCAGTTCTTTGAGAGACATCTGATCCGCTAAGCATAGCTTGAGCGGATCACATGTCTCTTTGAGGAAGGAGGTAGCTTTCCCGAGCAATTCTTTGATGAACTTTGAAGAAGAATGATTCCCTATGCTCAGGCCTTGTAGGAAAACAGGGCAACCCATGATCTTTTCAAGTACAACTTCGAAAAGAGAGCACACAACCACCCAAGCAGAACTTTGAGAAAGGAGGTAGCTTTCCCGAGCAACTCTTCAGAAAGAGCACCGAACATTCCCCAAGCAGAACTTTAGGAAGAAGCTAACTTTCTCAAGAAGAAGTTTGAGAAGCATGATTGAATTGTTTTCCCGAGAAACTCTTCTGGAAAGGAAATAACTTTCTCAAGCTTTCTCAAGCGGAACTTTGAGAAGAAAAGAACTTGGCGAGTGCCAGCGCCTCGGCCGTCGGATCGCCGGCAGCGCGCGCATCCGAGCGCAGCCCGCGCCCAGGAAGGCGGAGTTGGTTAGATATGCAGTTGATCATTTTTAATTAAAATTCTGATTTTTGTATAAAATTCAAACAATGTTCAAAATGCATGGAATAAATTTCTAAAATTGAGGGCAACCCATTTTAAATACTTTTTAGTTTTTCGATTTTTTTCACTTTTTTATTTTTTTGATGTGATACTAGGAGAACCCAGTTATGATAATTGACACGTATACTAGTGAAACTTGGCCGTGTGCTGATGAACCTTTGCCCACGTATTGATTAAGCCGAGCGCTAGATGAAACCTGACGAAACTTGGATGAAACTTGGATGTAATCTAATGAAACTTGAATAAAACCTGTTGAAACTTGATGAAACTTGGATTAACCTGATGAAATGGATGAAACCTGTTGAAACTTGATAAAACTTGGATTAAACTGATAAAATTGATAGTTCGGCAAGTTTAACGAGTATGAAATCCAAGTTTGAATAGGCGAAACCCAACTTTCACCAGGTAAGATTCAAGTT
This sequence comes from Raddia distichophylla, assembly GCA_005191435.1. Lineage (NCBI taxonomy): Eukaryota > Viridiplantae > Streptophyta > Magnoliopsida > Poales > Poaceae > Raddia > Raddia distichophylla. The sequence continues at coordinate 1,307,986 of SPJY01006442.1, forward strand.
TATATGGCAACATACGTCTTATTATATTCGTAAAAATACGAGGAACGCGTTGGTGCAAACGGTTGGTGTATTAGAGCACAAAGTCAAAATTTATGGCCACCGAAAAAATACAAAACGGAATCTTGCTCAGGTCAGCTTGCGCCTTGATTTTTTTCCGTCCCTGCGTGCTGATTTTTCCCGCCGCCGTGTACCCGCATGCATGTGCCGCCTAGGACTGGCGAGAGGCACACTTGGCTCGCGCACATCTGGTCGCGCCGGCCGGCCAGCCTAAAGTGTTTTCGAAAGAACTTTATTGAGTAAAGACTTCAAGAAGAATTGAGCAACAAATACTTTCTCGAGCAACACTCCAAGAAGGAAAAAGGGTGACATTTTTCAAAGCAGAAAAGAACAAAACGCAATGAAAAGCGACCTTAAGAAGGTGCTAAGAGCGCTAAGATAACGTTAAGGTAGCGATAACTCATAGCCCCCGCTGCGTATTTCTCTCGGAGACCTGGCTATGCGAATCCGGCAAGTACACAGGATTAAAATCTTGTCCAATGATCATGCAATTATTAGGAAAGAAACGCGCGTTGCAAGTATACAAGTATAAAACTGGTGGTATAAATTAAAAGTTTTTGATTGGAACCATGCATTTAATTAGTTTAGTAGAAAGGGAGCATACTCTTTCTGAGCGGGCAGGATGGCCAAATTTTCGCATGCTAATTTGGCATTTGCGTTGTCATAGGCATCAGGTGCCGTACACATCACAAGCATCATGCCCTCTGAAACTAAAAAAACTTGAATGAAAAATTGAAATCACTAAAGGAATCGAAACTTATGTTGGCGGCTAGAACCGTTGACACAGATAAGAATACCGCCGACATAGCTAGTTGTCGGCGGCCAGCCGCCGACACAGCTCCGCCGACGTTGCGTCGCCGACACAGACCGAAATTATCGGCGGCCCCGCCGACAAAGATGCATGCAAGGCAAGCCACCTGGGTTACCTCTGTGTCGGCGGCAAAACTAGCCGACCACACAAGATGCCCCTAACGGAAACGGCGCTCTGGCAAGTGGACCCCACGTTGGAACGATGGGTCGGCACGTGGCACAAAGCTGTGGTCGGTTTTCACAGTAGCCGCCGTCAATGCGAGATACAATGTGGTCGGCCTACGTAGGGCCGACAACATAGACCTGTATGGCGGGCTCGTAAATTCAAAATTTGCAGACGCGCGCAGTATGGATTTTGCGTATTGTCGGCGGTTTTGATGATGCCGACGACATAGCCGTTCGTCATATACGTTTGTCGGCGGGATTGTTTCTGACCGTCGACATTGCGTTGTCGTCGGTATTATGGCCGCCGATACTGAGTTTCCGGCCGCCCACACTGATTTCGTTTCCTGTAGTGAATGAACAGATGCATGTTGTAACAGTAGTAAGAACAAAAGCAGGAGAATTAAGCAGCAACTTAACTAATTAAGAACCTGTCAGAAGCTAAATCAACGTGTTCA
>SPJY01006528.1:0-11191 GCA_005191435.1 Raddia distichophylla
ATTTAGGAAAACCTAGAAAACGCCAACACTGATAAACTTAACTCCGTATGTATGCCGTATTATGACGTGCCGTCATCGTTTAACTTTTTAAAACCCTAATCACTCAATTACTACTATATCGTACAAAATCGTATTTTGGGAAATAGCTAGGCTATTATATATAATGGTAATATTATTTATAATACATTCGGATATGCAATGCATATCATACGAAAGTTAGTACCCTTATCCAACCTTATACATTAGTATCGAGGATAGAACCTAGGTCACGTGCATGCAACATGCTTTCTGTTTTGCATCAATGAGTAATTATTGGATTGTATGTGTGCTTAGACGTAGGCGATATCGAGGGAAGGTTCGAAGACGTTGAGGAAGACCTTTCACCGGAGCAAGACGAGTTAACACTTACTCTTATAGATGTTTACCCGTATTAGGGAAGGACTGCGACTTTCCCTAGTGCAGATTAACATCATTATAATCATGTATTTCATCCAGTTTTCCCAATCTAAATTGTTTAATATTAAAATGCATACTTATTAATCTGCCTAATCGTTAATCACGTTATACCTATACATGCCCGTCCTTTTATTATTTTGGCCTGTATGACTGCCTTGATTGTCACATTCCTTGTTAGCCTAATTATAGTTTGATTAAGACTTTAACACTACCTGTTGGGTAAAACCTGCTTAGACTTGCTTAGGATTAAATAAATTTTCTAGCAATTAGCCATGGAACGGTTAACCGATATTCACCGGTCATTCATTCTTTCATTAAAATCGTTATGACATGTGACAGTTAGGGCCAGTAGATGCATGATGGGCTGGTTGTTGTTGTGGTACGGCTATATGGTGTATCTGGCTAGTTTGGTCGGTCGATCGGGACATATCGTGTGTGGTAATGATAAAGGTTATTGAGGTGAAGGTTAGATGGTTGGAAGGTTGCCCCTAGATGACATCCTGATGGATGGTTAAGGCACGAGGTGCCTTGTGCTGGGTTTAGGCAGGGCTTACATAGGAGGAGCGCGGAAGAACATGCGTAGCGGGGTGATCGCGGCCATCTAGAGGATGGTTCCAACACAACGCGTGGCCATCACGCGGAGTACGTGTTTTGGATTGCCAGCTGTGAGCGCTCTGCGGAGGCCCTCTGGGACCACTCCCGATAGGGACCGGCATTGGTCGTCACCGGATGTGATGGAGGCTACACTTCCCCAGGATGATGCTAGGCTAGTGCGGGTTGGCAACCCCCTAGGCCGAGGCGGGCAGTCTATGGCAAGTGTGGTCCACAACAGGATTGCCGAATCCTGAAAGGATGGCATACTTAGGAAATGTTGGGGGCAATGAGGAGTTTGGTGTGGTGAACTATAAAGTCGAGTGTATGTTGGTCAAGGGTTGGTCTATGTAAGGTTGGTCGAAGGGGTTGGTTGTTCAGTTGGGGCTTGGAATGTATTGTTATGATCTTAAACCCTTGAGATATATGGTCTACTAATATCTGATGCTAGATAGGGTAATTTTAAACTCATTTTAAAACTAGCTTTAAGCAAATAAAATAACCCTTCCCCAAATAAAGCCTTCTTTACACCAAGTGCATTAAGGGAACTGTTAACTAGCCAGCGTTTGGATGACGCTGACCTCGTCTACTTACATTCTTTTAGACGATGGGATCGAGGTGGATCCTTACGAGTGTCACCAAGACGATGGACAGGACTTCGGTGGGCCTGACGAGTCTTAGGGCATGCTCCAGTTGCTTGCAAGTCACTTAGCCGTTAGGACATTCTTTTGGGTAAATATTTTGGGATAGCTGCAATACTCTGAGCTATATTTTGTACTTAAGGGTTAAGTTCATTGCCTTACTAAAATCACCTAAGGGCGTAACTTGGTATGTAATATTCAGGGATTATAATTAACCGATGTGTGCTTGTATCGGCTACGTGATCTTCCGCACTAGCGTACCAACCGAGGGACTAGTGCATGGGATTCCGACTGTCAAGGAAAGTTAAATTTGAGGGTTGACATGTTCGATATCATTGTTCGCTGTTTTCTAATGTAGAAAATCTGTAGTTAACTTTTCGACAACCAATTTCTTTTTTAGAAAAAATACTAAACAGGTCCCCAACTATTGTTGAGGGACCAATTTGAACTATCAATTGGAATATAAAACTTGACCGGTCCCTCAAGTATGGAAACTGGGTTTGACTAGTTCTTTGACTTGTCAACAAGGCAGTTTTGAGCAGAACCAGATGTGGCAAGGTTTCACTAACGTGGTAGCAATGTGGCGTTGACATGGCTACCACATACTCTATAAATTTCCCCTCTCCTCTCTCTCTCTCTCACACGCCTCCACACCAGTGTGGACTACCCTCATCCCTCTTGTTTTGGTGAGCCGCTACCGCCATGAGGTGGACCAGGCTCCTACCACGGCGAGGTGCTGCACGACGACAAGAAGGCGCCGATTGCTGTCGATGACCTCGGGGATGTAGGCCTGGTGTCGCCTTCTTTTTTCGTCATGGCATCGCCCTAGTCAGATTGGAGGAGGGAAGTGGTCAGCGCCAGTGCTTGTGCGTGCATGTGTGTGTGTGTGTGTGTGAGAGAGAGAGAGAGAGAGAGAGAGAGAGAGAGAGAGAGAGACAGAGAATGCCTCGGCAGCGCCGATAAAAATGGATGCCGAATCTGGAGATGGCGACGGCAACACCAACGCCGGAGGGGGGAAAGAGGGGTCGTCATAGATGCAATGGAGGGCGAGGGAAAGCGGCGGTGTTAGCGAGGGACGACACCGATGCCGAGAAGGTTAGCGGTTCGAGCATATTAGAGAGAGAGAGAGAGAGAGAGAGAGAGAGAGAGGAGGGAGATATTGGAGATGAGGGGTAGAGAGAGGACTCCAAATGGCATCCAGGCATGCATAACATGCCACTTCACTAGTGACAACAACAAAAGTTAATCACCGCAAACCTGGCCAAAAGATTGGTCAAACTCAGTTTCGATATTCGAGGAACCGGTCAAGTCGGATATTCCAGTTAAAAGACCAAATTGGTCTAACGATGATAGATGAGGGACCAGTTTGATACTTTTTTTTTCTTTTTTTGTGTGTGTTAGGCATTAACAACCAATTTTAGCATCGCTATTACATCTGATCTGCTTGCTTATCGTTTAATATTGAGAAAATTCCCTATATGCAACTGGAAAAGTTTTAAATTCCCTATCTACCATTGGAAATTCTCTCTTTCCTTACATGCCATCGGTTTAAGTTTTTTGTTCCCTCGGTGCCACTGAAGAGGTAAAGAATATAACGGAGTTACAAAATGACCATTATACCCTTGCCATGTTAATACGCTATACAATAGAAAAATTCATAAACAATAGTATAAAATTCATGAAAACATGAGAAAATTTTTACAGATTCATAAAAATATGTATAGCTAGATTTGAAAATAAAAATTAAAACTTTCTGGATGTAACAAGGCAGATGCGAGGCCGGGAGTCGAACTCCCGACCGGTCGCTCGACAACGGCGAGAGGTACCACCGCGCTACAAGTGCGTTAATCACTGCAAACCTGGCCAAAAGATTGGTCAAACTCGGTTTCGATATTCGAGGAACAGGTCAAGTCGGATATTCCAGTTCAAAGACCAAATTGGTCCAACGATGATAGATGAGGGACCAGTTTGATACTTTTTTCTTTTTTTTTGTGTGTTAGGCATTAACAACCAAATTTAGCATCGCTATTACATCTGATCGGCTTGCTTATCGTTTAATATTGAGAAAATTCCCTATATGCAACTGAAAAAGTTTTAAATTCCCTATCTACCATTGAAAATTCTCTTTTTCCTTACATGCCATCAGTTTAAGTTTTTTGTTCCCTCGGTGCCACTGAAGAGGTAAAGAATATAACGGAGTTACAAAATGACCATTATGCCCCCTGCCATTTTAATATGTTATGCAATAGAAAAATTCGTAAACAATAGTATAAAATTCATGAAAACATGAGAAAAATTTCTACAGATTCATAAAATTATGTATAGCCAGATTTGAAAATAAAAATTAAAACTTTCTAGATGTAAATGGTATTTATAAATTAATTAAAGCTAGCATGCCTCATGAAAAAAGAGAACAAAAGCTGATAAACCAAATGTTACAAATATTTGATTAGCAAGTAGTGCATCATTTTACATAAATTTGAAATTTTGAATTATTCAATCTGGAGTTAAAATGAAGAAGATATGATTTTTCAAAGTTTAAACCAAAGGGCCAGTTTAGACATTAATGAACTTTTTTAATGGCTAAAACTAAATTTTAGCCATTTAAATTTTAAATGGCTAAAACTAACGGACTTAACGGCAATGCACTGAGGGAAGAGAAAACTTGAACTAGTGGGCAGTGGCATGTAAGGGCAGAGAGAATTTCGAGTGATAGATAGGGTATTGTGAATTTTTTCAGTGGCATATTGGGAATTCTCTCTTTAATATTGGACAAAGTAACCAATCGATGACTACATTTATTAAGACGTATTTGCTAGAATTGGTCAAGATTCGATATCACTGCATATCACAACACAGTAACACAAAAATAGCCCAGCTAAACAATTAGAAGACTTCCCTACCAAAATAACGCAGCAAAACAAGAAAACTTCACTCACTACTGTATAAAACCATATCACTCGCAGTTCGGAACTACTTTTACTAGCATTTTCTGTACCTCCAGTTATTAAGTGATAGGGATAAACCAAAATTATTGCTTACGGTTCTGGAACCAATAGTGATAATATTCATCCCTAGCGGTTCTTTGACAGTGATGACAAGCATATCACTAGTGTTTCTATACCCTACCGACGTGGTTATTACTACTAGCAGTTCTATGAATGAACCGCTAGTGGTATTATCCCTAGCGGTTGGCTTATACACCTTCTAGCACCCTAGTCTAGCTATACGATCCTTATCAGCCGCTAACTAACATGGCTGGGATCAACAGAACTAGCCAACTGCATACAGGATAATGATCTTCTTAACACACCCCCTTGATCACAGCCTGGTACAACGAGATTTAGATGATGCCGAAGATTCTCAAAGGCTGGTTTCGACAGTGCTTTGGTGAAGATATCCGCCACCTGATCCTCAGTCGCTATGAACCTCACATCCAATAGTTTTGCTGCAACTCTTTCTCTAACAAAATGAAAATCCACCTCTATGTGCTTGGTTCTAGCATGAAAAATAGGATTGGATGTGAGATATGTTGCACCGAGATTGTCACACCAGAGTATAGGCTCCTTTGATTAAAAAACTTGCAACTCCTTCATTAATGACTGTATCCATATAAGCTCAGCCGTCGCATTAGCTATTGCTTTATATTCAGCCTCCGTACTTGATCGTGAGACGGTTTGCTGCTTCTTTGAACTCCAAGAAACCAAGTTTGGGCCAAGAAACACTGCAAATCCATTCTGCAATCTCCTGTCATCAGGGCACCCGGCCCAATCTGCATCTGTGAACACACTTAAGGCACCGGTGGCATCCTTCTTGATTCTCAGTCCCAGACCTTTGGTAGCTTGAACATATCTTAGTATGCGCTTGACAGCTCCCCAGTGCTCCTCTGTTGGACAGTGAAGAAATTGGCAGACCTTGTTCACGGCATATGAGAGATCAGGCCGAGTTAAGGTCAAGTACTGAAGTGCTCCCACGGTGCTCCTATACATACTTGAATCCTTTTCATTCAGTGTCTTGCTGCCTTCTTGAGTGAGCTTTCCAACTGCGAGCGGTGTAAGAGCAGGTTTGCATTTCTGCATATTGCTTCGGTTGATAAGATCTTGTGCATACTTTTCTTGACAGAGTACCATTCCACTCTGTTCTCGTTTGACTTCAATACCCAAGAAATAACTGAGATCACCTAGATCCTTGAGTGAAAAATCTTGGGCCAACTGAACAATTAGCTGATCTGTGGCTTTCTTAGATGAGCTGGCAATGACGATATCATCCACATATATAAGCATGTACATGGTTACTCCATTTTTTTCATATATGAACAATGAAGTATCAGCCTTCGATGCCACAAAGCCTAGCTGTTCAAGTTTTTCACTAAGCTTCGCATACCAAGCTCTTGGAGATTGTTTCAGACCATAGATGGACTTGACAAGTTTGCACAGGTGATTAGGATAACTAGGATCCTCAAAGCCTGGTGGTTGGCGCATATACACTTCCTCATTCAATGTACCGTGGAGAAAGGCGTTGTTGATGTCGAGCTGCCGAAGATGCCATTGTCTGGACACGGCGATGGACAGAATGAGCAGAACTGTAGTGGGTTTTACCACTGGGCTAAAAGTTTCATCATAGTCCAATCCATGCCGTTGCTTGTACCCCTTTGCGACCAGCCTGGCTTTGTGACGATCGACAGTGCCATCTGGCTTGTATTTCAACTTGAAAACCCACTTTGCATCAATGATGTTGCGCCCGGCTTGTGGAGGAACCAAACACCAAGTATGGTTTCTCAACAAGGCATGAAACTCATCATCCATAGCAGCACGCCATAGTGGATCTTGCATTGCCAGTTGGTGATCAATGGGTTCAGCCAAAGAGGTATGAAATGCCCGGCGGTGAACATTGTACGGTACTGTGCCATCTATGTATACTTTGGGCCGTTGGATACGATTCTGGAGTCGAGTGACAGCCCGCGGATGTCCTGCTTGCAGTGCTGGTGCCAGATTAGAGCTCGGCGTAGTCTGATCAATTTGGCGGTCCTGTGCTCCATCCGGCACAGCGCCCTGTTCACCGTTCGGTATGGCTCCCTACAGTTCAACATGCAATTCTGGAGAGAGCTTATCAGCAACAACAGCAGAAGTGGTATCTACCGCCTGGACTGGAATATTTTCTATGATAGGCACATGAGTACTTAAAGTGTTTGACGTTGTGAGAGGAGGAAGGATTGAATGATGCAAAGACTGATCTGACGAGGTAGCTACTGCTTGCTGTTCAGTAGAGAAAGGAAACATATTTTCATAAAAAATGACGTCTCTTGATATGTAAACTCTACCGGTGGACCTATTTAGACATTTGTACCCTTTGTGTTGGGTACTATATCCAAGGAAGACACACCTAGTAGATCGAAAGGATAATTTTCTGGTATTGTAGGGCCGCAAGTTTGGCCAGCAAGCACACCCGAACACTTTCAGCATGGCATAATCTGGTTTGGCCCCAAGTAAGCGAGTCAGAGGAACTTCTTTATGGATTGATTGGCTTGGAATCCTATTAATAAGGTATGTAGCTGTTTGGGAGGCTTCATCCCAGAAGCGAATGGGCATCGATGCCTGAGCTAGAAGAGCGAGACCGACCTCAACGATGTGTCGGTGTTTCCTCTCAACAACGCCGTTTTGTTGATGAGTGTGTGGGCATGAGATCCTGTGTGATATACCAGCAGAGGCAATATATGACTTGAGATGACAATATTCGCCTCCCCAATCAGATTGGAGAGACTTAATTTTCTGGCCTAGAAGAAGCTCAACATGCTTTTTCCATTGATAAAAGACAGTTTCAACTTCAGACTTGTGCTTTATTAAAAAAATCCATGAAAAACGACTGTAGTCATCTAAGAAGCTAACATAGTACTTAAAACCATTAACAGAGGCCGGCGCAGGACCCCAAACATCTGAATGCACAAGCTCAAGAGAAGTTGTCACTCTACTAGACAAACTGAAAGGCAATTGCCGACTCTTTGCCTGCTGACAGGCATCACACACGTGATCTATCTTATTTGGAGTACAAGAAATCTTATTAGAACTAAGAATGGATTGAACGATAGGCGATGATGGATGGCCTAGACGACGATGCCACTGATTTGTGGAGAGCTTGATGCACGACAGAGCTTGACTGGACTTGGTGGAAGGTTTTGTGGAGGCGAGAGTGTAGAGCCCACGTTCACATCTTCCGTGAAGTAGAACTCTGCTCGTGACCTGGTCCTTGACAAAAAAGAAATTTTGATGAAACTCAAAGAAGGCATCATTATCTCTAGCAAGTTTGTGTACTGACAGAAGGTTTTTGTTAACATGAGGAACATCAAGAACGTCATTCAAATGCAGAGTACGACCATGGCTATTCACAGATGAATACCCAGTGTGACAGATAGACAAACCTGCTCCGGAAGCTATTGTGACTTGATCATTTCCTCTGTATCGATCCTTCATGGTCAGGCGGTCCAGATCACTCGTCATGTGATCAGTAGCGCCGCTATCAACTTGGTACTGACCGCCATGTCCAGCTGATGCAGCAGCAGCACTATGAGAGGTCTCGGCTTGATAGGCATGGTTGAAGCGCTGGTAGCAGTGCAGCGCGTCGTGGCCGCCCTTGCCGCAGTTCTGGCAACTAGGACGGCCTGAGCTTGGTCCGGCACCATGATGACCACCGTTGCCAGAACCAAAATGGCCCGGCTGATTGGGCGTACTGTGGTGACCTGGATGGGCACCGTTGCGCTGTTCTCTGCCTCCGGGATTGTTGCCGTTGCCACGGCCACCACGGACACGGTCGCCGCGCCATCCGCCATTGCGGCCACCTCGAAAGGCAGCATTGGCAACAATCTGATCACCGTTGAGCTAGTGCTCTCTTCGCATTTCATAGCTAATAAGATGAGAATACAAATCAGTGAGTGTCAGATCCTCAGACCTTGTTGTCATGGCAGTGATGAAGGCGTCGTATTCATCCCCGAGCCCAGCCAGGATGTACGACACGATCTCGTCTTCGCGCAGCGGGTGGCCGATGGCGGACATGGTGTCGGCGAGGGCCTTCGTCTTGTGGAAATAGGCCGTCGCAGTCAACTCCTTCTTGCGAAGGTTTGCGAGCTGGAAGCGGATCTGAATTTGACGCGCCTACGACCGAGACGCAAACATCCCTTCCAGTGCTGTCCACACCTCGGCGAACGAGGGCATGAATAGAACATGGCCTAGGATCTCCTCTGTCAGCGAGGAGAGCAGTGCACCTAGCACTAGTTGATCCCGCTGAAACCATGTCATGTACTCTGGAGTGAGCACTTGCGTGGCGCCAGACTCCGACGACGAGGCGACGAACTGGCTGGGCGGCTTCTGTGTGCCGTCGACGAAGCCGAGAAGACCTTGGCTCCGGAGATACGGCATGATCTGCGCCTTCCATAGGAGAAAATTCTCCCAGGTCAGGCGGACTGTGACGAATTGGTTGAGGGCTGGAGCGGAGGTGGTACTGGATGCGACAGCAGATGTACTGGTGGTGATGCCGGCCATGGTGGATGTGAGGGACGGCGAGGTGGATGTTATGGTGGCTGAAGAGGTCATCGTAGAGGAGAAACCCATCAGGAATGGATTATCTCAGGCTCTGATACCATGTGCAAAACAATAGGCCGCTCAAAGGACTCCGGCGAGTCCTGTGCTCTTTATATACTTAGTGATCAGGAGTGTACATTGTGAGGTTGTTACAAGGAGATAAGAACTAGTTAGTTAGTCTAGCTATATGATCCTTATCAGCCGCTAACTAACATGGCTGGGATCAATAGAACTAGCCAACTGCATACAGGATAATGATCTTCTTAACACAGTAACACAAAAATAGCCCAGCTAAATAATTAGAAGACTTCCCTACCAAAATAACGCAGCAAAACCATATCACTAGCAGTTCGGAACTACTTTTACTAGCATTTTCTGAACTTCCAATTATTAAGTGATAGGGATAAACCAAAATTATTGCTTACGGTTCTGGAACCAATAGTGATAATATTCATCCCTAGCGGTTCTTTGACAGTGATGACAAGCATATCACTAGTGTTTCTATACCCTACCGACGTGGTTATTACTACTAGCAGTTCTATGAATGAACCGCTAGTGGTATTATCCCTAGCGGTTGGCTTATACACCTTCTAGCACCCGTGATAATATCACTAGCGGTGCGATATTTGAACCGCTAGGAATAGCATCGCAAGCGGTTCACATAAAGAATCGGTATTGATACTTATATTATTGTTGGCGGTTTTTTTAGGGGGAAGGGTCGGACATGGGATGGGGCTCATCACTAATGGTTTTTGCATCTTTCGCTAGTAATGGGAAGGTGCGGATGGATGAATCTATAGTAGTGACTGTTTCGGATGTGATTAGCTCGAACCATTTTAACAGTTAATATTGTTTTTTTGACAGCTCTAGTCGGCCATAACTTGAAGGGTCAATGGAATGATCGGCATGCCTAGTGACTAGGTTATTTCAGTTGAGATTTACATTAAAAGTGATCAATTTTTTGTAGAACCTATATATCGAAAGAATGATCATTAGTATTAGAAATCCATCCAACAATTATATTTGGATACCCTTTAAAAATCACAGTCTTCCTTTGGTATTTACAGCGAAAAGTCATTCTTAGGGATGATCTTTAAACACGGATTTACGTATTCTATTCAACATTTATTCTATGATCGCCAGTTTGTATATCTTTGTGGTGGATTGTGCACTTAAATCTAAATTTACAGTTACCTACGAGGTCTTAAGAGAGAACTAGCTCGATGGTTGATATGATTCGCATTTGGTTTTGTTGAAATGATGTGGTTTTGTCAAATGCAAAGTACCTATCTCTTATATTTTTGGGTTGCGACATTGAGTCTTACTATAAGAGAATGACCAATAATCGTTTATTGAAGTAGAACGCTGACACGTATAAATGAAGTGCCATTATCCTGTAATCATATATTCGTATTGGTGAAGAGAGGCAGAGATTACAATAGAGGCAAGACCATCATAATAATTTGTGTCGTTCAGTACAACCTTTCATATGCTGGTTACAGATAATTCCATGTGGTGGAGCTAATGAGCACCTAACAAATGTCACAGTGACCACATCAAGAATGATGGGCGTCATTATGGTATCAAGGACTGATATTATCATATTTAGGCCGTGAAGATATTATACGATTTTAAATTTGGTAAAATTTTGGCGATACAAGTTTGGTGATTCAAAGTTTTGTTTAAAATCATATGGTAAATCCAGTATATATATATCCTCTTGTTGTGTCTCTGTACTCTATTAAAATTTACTCACCAAATTTTGTTTTCCCTAGTTGGAAGGTATACGGTAATGTGGACTTGATTCTTGTGGTACCCAATCCACACATTAGATGATAAAGACAATCCTTCAAGAAGTCCGGGAACCAAAGAAACCTAAAATCTTACTACCTCCGGTCACAAAAAGAAGTAGCCGTTAACTTTTGGACATGC
>SPJY01006551.1:0-19361 GCA_005191435.1 Raddia distichophylla
GGCCTTAGGTCCCTTCACTTATCTATTAAGCAAGCGACAAAATAGAATAACGCGGAGTTCGGGAACAGAATTGCTTGGGCTGAGCTACATCCCGTGCTGCAGCTTGAGCTCTTCCAGCTCAGTTTCTAGGTTGCAGATCTGTTTCTTCGCTAGAAGCAGCTCTATGGCTTGCGAATCCCTTTCGTTCTGCTCCTGGCGCAGCCTAGCCTGGGCGGCAACGAGGTCTTGCGCCTACTTCTTCACAGACTCCGCCTCGGCTTTGGATTTCGCCCCAGCCTCCCGGAGCGCGGCAACCTCTTTAGCGAGCTTGCCGCGAGCTTCCTCAAGCCCGCGCACGATCGTGCCATGCTCAGACAAGGCTGCCCCCAGCTTCTTAGAGGCCGCCTCCGCGCGACTGCGCTCCTCGGTGAGTGCAGCCCGGGCTTGGCCTGCCTCCTCCTTGGCCGTGTGAGCCTGGCCCGCCGCGGTCTTCTCTGCTTCTCTGGCCTTGGCTAAGTCTTGGGCGAGCTTCGCCACGGCCTCTGTCTCCTTCTCCCGCACTGCCTGCAGCCCAACCTCCAGCTCGGCAACACGAGCGGTCCAGCGGACTTCGCTCTCGGTAGCAAGCGCGCTAGCACATTCCATTTGGGTCCGGGCGTCCGGAAGTTCCGTCGAAAGGCGGCTGAGCTCCACCGCGTCGTTACCGGCTTGCCCGCGCGCCGCTTCGATCAGCGAGAACGCACCGACAAAGAAGCTGTAGGACTGAGACAGTAGCAAGGAATCAAGTTGTGGAAAGACCAACGCCAAAGCACAACACATGGCCGCGGGTGCTTACCACCCTGTACAGAGGGAGCCTGCTCCTCATTTTCTCCTCGACGGCGTTGCGCGCGGCCTGGTTAAGCCCGCGAGGACGCGTCTCGTAGAACGTCAAGGGCAAGCGAGCCGAGGACTCCGAGTCATTCTCCCCCGCTGACACAGAGCGCGCCACCCTCGCTGCAGACGGCCCCGGTGAAGCCATGGGAACAGAACGGTCGCCCTGGCCATGGCCGCTCGTCTCTCCACCTCCTCCATCTTTGCCGCAAGCTCGGCCTTCGCCACTGTCGCTTGCTCCACGGCCAACTTGGCCTCACGGAGCTCAGCCCGAGCCTCCGCCAGCACGGCCTTCAGCTCGTCCGCCTTCTTCTTGGCGGCCGCGACCTCGGCCCTGATTTTGTCCGCCTCCTCCGGTGGAGCCCCGACTTCACCTTCTCCTACCCGTACCTTAGCGTCGCCTCCGCGACGGCCAGGGACTCCTCGAGTCCAGTCTTGGCCCTAACAGCTTGTTCTGCGGCAGCTCGCGATCGCTGGAGCTTGGCAAATTCTTGTGTGAGCTCTCGTTTCTCCACCGAGGGCTCGGCCCGCTGCGCGGCCCTCTGAGCAGCGGCCTGCACCTCCTCGAGCCGGGCCTTAAGCTTGACCAGCGCGTCCTCCGCAATGGCTTGGCCGGCCTTTGCCGACCGGAGCTCCGCCTCTGCCGCGCTTTCGCCCTCCGTGGGAGCCAAAACCATGTGGGCTGCGCCAACCACCATGAGCGGACTTGGGTAGGGACGCATCGCCTCGCCTTCCGCCGCTGCCTGCCTAGCCTCCGCCAGAGATAGCAGTAACCGTGCCGCGTCGGCCTCCGCTGCCTTGGCGCGCTGACGAGCGAGGTTCAACTCGCCCACGGAGACGGCGCCCAAACGCGCCAGCAAATCCCCTTTATCAGACTGGGGACTGGGCGGATCTGCACGACCGGCACACCTCCCCCGACTGCCAGCAGCATGCGCCGGTCGGGCGCCGAAGGCGTGTTCCCGATCGGAGTCTTGAAAAGGTCGGTGATCCCCTAGCGGTCGATTGGCCTCCACCCATGCGCCGTACGCCCTTCGACGCGCAGGGGCGTAACCAACAACGAATCCCCGGCGGCAGCATTCACCCTCACTGTCTCCGCAACCTCGGCGGCCGCATCCAGCACCGCCATCGGCAATCAAGCCGACAACGTCCCGCGGATCAATCAAGTCGACAACCTCTCGCCGGCCTCCAGCAGCCGCGAAAAGAGTGCCTCTGCTTCTTCTCTGGGCGGAAGATCTCCTTCCCCCTCTTGCGCCGCTAGCATTAGCGCCACCACGGGCTCTACCAGTTCGCCCTCAGTCGCCCTGGCTTCGGCAGAAGGGGGCCGCACGTCAACGGCCACTTACCGCCACGCACTGCAATCGGAAACACCTGGAGCGATTAAACACAAAAGCAAGACAATAACGGGCAGCGCGAGGAACTTACGCGCTGGTTCAAGCTCTGTGCCCGCATACGCCCCCGGGGTAGGGCACAGGAAAAGCCCCATCTCTAGCCCGCCGACGGGGCTCGTAGTCGGTGCGGCCGTTTTCTTCCCTGGCCGGGCTACGCCGGCCTTCTTCGCGGACCCCCGCCGCGACGTCTTCACCGGCGCCGGGCCGGTACCTCCTCCTTTTCACAGGCGCCACGCTCTGGACACGCGCGGAAAACGAAACGTAAGATCGGCAGCACCCAACACTCGGTCTGAGTCGTGCGGAAAATCCTCAACTGCACCGGCGTCGTGCGTTTCCTGGCCTGCATCTCCGCGCCTGCGTCGTGCCCACTGCGGTCGAAGTCGGCGCTGAGCTCCCCTCACCCGACGCCGCCGGTAAAGCAAGTGCCCCGCCGGACACCATCGGTGACCCTCCTAATGGTGAGCGCTCCGCCAATGGCTGCACGTCCAAGGGCTCCCCTGCGGAGCCCGTAGCCTTCGTAGCCTCCTTCGCCACATTCCAAGTTCGCTGCGCACGAAGAATCGGCAAAGCCAGGCCGTTAGGACCCTATGGGCGCACGCGGACTGGAATTCAATCGAACACCTGCTAGGCACATATCGTGGACAATCTGTCCCATACGTTCCTTCCAGCATAGGGGTTTTTCTTCCTTCCATGATAGGGGTTTTTCTCCATGGGCAGCAGCATCCCCGCAATCCTTGCTGCATCGCGGGCCGGGAGCTCTGCAAAGCATCACAAACGGTCACACGCGCTAACCCAAATTCAAATAGAGCATCATGACAGGCGCTCACCTTGGTCAAAGTCCCGGTCCGAATCCTCCCAGCCGCCCAGCTCGCAGACGCACCGCTCACAGCGCCCCAGCGGGCTGATCCGATGCAGAACGAAGCTATTGACAACATCATAGCTCGTCAAGTTCCTCTTGGCGAGCTCCGTGATCTCGTACGCCACCGCCTGCTCCTCTGGTAGGAGCACGCCACGAACAATGATCGGCGCCTCCGGTGCGGCCAAAGAATACTCCAAGTCCGAACCTCCGCGGTTTAGATAGAACCATCGCCGGACGCAACCATCGACTTTCGTCTTGACCTCATAGTCCGGGTACGTTCTGCTGCCTCGGGCCCAGCGCGTGGTAAGATAGAAGACCCCGCCGTTGCTCACGCGATGGCCGGCGGGCTTCAGCTCGAAGTACTGCGCAAAGAGATTCATCGAAGGCCGCGCGCCGCAGTACGCCTCGCACAAGTGTGCGAAGATCGACAAAAGGATGTAGGACTGCGGGGACAAATTCTCTGGCTGCAGCTCCGTAAGGGCGAAGAGGTCGGCCACGAACCTCGACTCCGGCGCGCGGAACCCACAAATGGCCGAGCTTTCGAAGCAAATCAGCTCGGTAGGCTCGGGCTTTGGCTCCCGGGCTGCGCCAGGAAGCCTCCAAGACCCCGGCCTCATGAAGCCGTCCCTCTCCAGCTCCGCTATCCTCTCTCGTAAGCACGCTCTCTCCGATGAACACCATGGTGGCCGAAACCGGAAAGCAGTGAAACCGGATGCGGGAGGCAGGAAGGCGAAGAGCAAGATGGAGGGAGGAAGACGAAGGAAAAGGGGACATTATGCGGTAGAAGTCCCCCCAAACACAGCCTTATCAAAGAAGGTAACGGTCGGAGTGGAGATCGTGGGAGTCATGCCCAAGAAGATGTAACTACCCCACTCCGCCAGGAAATCAAATTCAATGCTCGGCCCTTTGCCCCTAGCGGCTTCAAGAAAACCCTAGCTAGGTCTCCTGTGCGGCGCATAAGGAGTGCGCTTCTCTAAACCTCAGACCGGCTCGTCGCGCCACCCGCTCGAGGCTCGGGGGCTAGCTGTTGGTGATTCATAATCGGCCCACTCGAGATGGGCCTTGGGCCGGATCCGTACCGGCCTGCCGCGCGTAGAAAGAGCCCAGAAGGCCATCCCTGACCGTACCAAGAGAGACGTCTAGCCCGCTAGGGCCATCCCTCGGTCATAACCAGGAGTATTGGACCCTTGCCGGGTGGAGCAAAGCTGGCTCCGACCAGTCAATGCCATATAGGGGATAAAGCAAAAGTGCTTTCTCCCTGCGCAGACTGCTCCCCCGTATCGGCACACCGAGACGAGCACGTGTCCAGTACTAACCAGGCAGGCTTCTCTTTGCAGGCCACATACAGGACCGAGCTCGGGAACGAGACAAGGGTGCCGCCACTAAAGATGGACAAAGCATGGATAGGCGCGGGCCCGCGGTATCAGCTTCGAGCAGCCCATCGCGCCTATAAAAAGAGAAGCCTGCCTAGCATAACGACGAAGTCTGAGAGAGCAAGCAACAGGAGCATTTGAAGCTTCCTTAGCAGTAGCAACAGTCGTAGCAGAGTAGATCCTAGTCACCTTAGTGTCCAAAACTCCCCTGTAAGCTTGGGACCGGTGCCTCCTAGCCCGGTCTCGGAGCTCCTATACTGTTTCCACCAGATTATCAACGAGTGCTGGAGTAGAGCTATTACCCGGCAGTGGGGGCTCGAACCAGGGTAAAATCACTTGTCTCGCACGGTTTGTATTTCTTTCGCCTCACCTCTCATCCCCTCTTAATCTCACCATACGACGGATCTGTACCCGGATCCCGGATCGCACCAGGCACAGTCCGGGAAGACCGCGCAGTCAGAGCCCCCGCGAGCTCGGCTACCACCCTGGGCTGCTGGGAAGGGTTGTCATTGGGTCTCATTCCAACTATAAATTCGTCTGTCGATCCGTGGACTCATGGCCCGCAGCCGGCGCGTTTCCCAGATACCGACAACGTTGTTCTTCGACTATAAATCGAGTTCATTTTTACTCTTGAGCCTTGACAACATCGTCGCACCTTTGTCAGGTTACGGACCGCTGCCAATTAATCGTGGGGTAAACTGAAAACATGGAGATCACATCAGATTTTTTTTTAGCCATTGTTATTCTATAGCACTATGATAGCAATGGTTCTTCATTTCTACCTCAACTACCTGAGCGCACAACATAAAAAGTCCTGAGAATCATGTGTATGACTCTCCATGTAGAGCAGCAGGTATGTCATCTGTTTTGGTGATGGGGGCTTTGAACAGAGGATAACGCCCACCGTGGGGCTCGAGAACCGACAACCACAAGGTTAAGAGTGAGCTAGACGGGCTTGGCTGCCTGATGGCTTGATCATTTGAATATGGTTAGTAATTTTGCCACAGTAGCCTATCCGTTCCTCTGCAGGGAGCTAAGGGAGCCCGGGCCCGTCACAGTCCGCCCTCGCCCCAGTCACCCCAACGCCGGCCTCCTCCTCCACCTCAACTAACTCGATGCTGGGCTCCTCCTCCACCCTGACCACCCCAACGCCGTCCGCCGCTCCCATGCCGTCGACCCAGGCACCAGCGACGCCGACCGCCTCCTCCGCCCCCGACGTCGGCCGCCTCCACCTCCCCTAGGCCAGCCGCATCCCCAACCGTCCCCGACGCCGGTTGCCTGCACCGTCCCCGATGCCGGACGCCCTCTCTGGATCTGGTCATGGGCTAGGGGTGTCCGTCAGCCCACACCCTGCACTATTGGTCACTCCAACCACGGCAGCCACCGCCGCCAAAGGCGCCACCCCTCGCCAATCAGCGCATCCACCACTCCCACCGACATGCCATCCCCGTCCTCTTCTTGGAGCCGTTGGGCGCCTAGCCTTTCGCCCGCCAGCTCGCCTACCACCCCAGTCCAGTGCCCTTCCTCCGCCTTCATCACAACCACTCCTACCCCTGCGCCAACTCCAGAGTCCTACGCCGCCGTGGCCCACTCCACCTTCATTGCTCCCACTTCTGGCAACTCCATCCCAGCTACAGCTCCCCGCATTCACTCACACCCCTCTTCGGCCTCCATTCTTCGCGCCCTGCCTCGCAACGTGTCGGTGCTTCGCTCAATCATCACCGCGCCCTCAACCTCGACTGGGGCGCCTCCTTCCCCGGAATGGGAACACGTTCACGCCAAGAATCACCGGCGTGGGGACACCATCATGACCTCCAACACTCCTCCGCATCCTCAGACGACTGCCCACTCTTGCTCACCGCCAAGCGGATCCCACCGTTGCCTAGGCGTTTCCGCTTTGAGAATTACTGGCTCAACTTTGATGGTTTTCTCGACATGGTATAGCTAGCCTGGGGCGACTCTCCCGCACAAGAACCGACCCACCCCCTGCTCCGCCTCAAATCCAAGCTCGCCCGAACCACGGCCGCCCTTCGCTTCTGGAGCCGCCAATGTTATCCGAGGCGCTAGGCGGGCGGAGAGGGGCCGCCTAGCACCTAGGCAACCTAGGTGAGGCACTAGGAGCCGCCTAGGCGGTCAAACTGATATATAACATGCCTAAGAAGGTAGAGTTTAAGTATCTCATTTCAAAGAAAATCTTCAACATAATCATGTGACAACTATTAATCACCACTTAAAAGCCACCAAATCATCATCTACAAAACCCATAGGGCCATTTGGAACCTCCTATCCATTGTACAAGACCACCAGCACTGGTTGACCGCCTAGATCACGGCCTAGGGCCTAGGCGGGGTCGAAGGCCACCTCCTAGTGCCTAGGCATCGCCTAGGCGGGCCTAGGCGCTGCCTAGGAGAACACTGGGAGCCGCTCCATTGTTGGTGACACCAATCTTCAGCTCTTTGTTGTTCGTCTCTTCGACGTGGCCATGGAAACTAGAGCACTCTCGCCAGAAGAAATGACCCTACATGACAGCTTAAGGTGCGGATCCCTGGGCTCTGCGCTATTGAGAAGATTAAATGGAAGCAACTTTCACGGCTCAGTTGGCTCAAGCTCGGGGACGCCAACACCAAGTATTTCTATCTCAGAGCCAATGGCATACCAAGGAGGAACATCATCCATTCTCTCCAAAGTCCATCTGGTCTTCACAAGGAGTTTCAGGATAAAGCAAGTGTCCTGCATCAGCACTTTGACGCTATATTTGGAGAGAATTCCATGACTTCCGCCCCCCTCTCGTTCGTTCAACTGGGACTTCTTGGGGTTGCCAACGGTTGATCTCTCGGCTCTAGATGAGCCCATTTCCATGAAAGAGCTTAAAGAGGTCCTATTCTCTCTCCCCAACGACAAAGCCCCAAGACCAGATGGATTCACCTGGAACTTCTACAAAGCTTGCTAGGGTATCATCTCAGAAGAACTCTTTGCGGCCCTCCAATGCATTTTCAACCTGGATAGCCTGGGGATGTTGGCTTTTAACAATGCCCAGCATCGTCCTACTGCCTAAGAAGGAATGCCGACTCTCCGCATCTCATTATCGGCCGATCAGCCGCATTAATAGCGTGGGAAAACTCTTCACCAAGTTGCTTTCATCCTGCCTGGCCCCATACATGAGCGACCTCATCTCCCCGTGCCAGAGCGCTTTCATAAAAATAAGACACATCCAAGGCAATTTCCTCCTCATCCAAAGCACAGCTAAGGCCCTACACAGATCGAACACCCCGGCGCTACTCTTCAAGCTTGATCTCAAGAAAGCTTTTGACTCAGTGTCTTGGCCTTACCTCCTCGACAACCTTCGCGCACGAGGCTTTGGGATGCGTTGGCGAGGCTGGATCTCCTATCACTCGCCTCGTTCTCATCAAGAGTGCTTCTAAACAGCCACCCCCACCGATACCATCCACCATCACCATGGCCTTCGCTAAGGAGACTTGCTCTCCCTGCTACTCTTTAATCTCGGTATCGAGCCACTCATCGCCCTGCTTTACCGTGCAATAGAGGCCGGGGTCTTTACCCCCATCCCCGGACTTAGCCAAGACTCCCAGATCTCCCACTTCGCGGACGATGCTGCAATATTCACAAACCCAATCAACCAAGATATGTCGGCCTTGGCCTCCATCCTGCGGGTTTTCGACAACATTACTGGCCTACACACCAACTTCACCAAAAGCCATGTAGTGCCAATCCGGTGTCACAATATTGACATCACGCACATCCTTCAAGAACTCCAGCCGAGCAAATCAACTTTCCCATCAAATACCTTGGGATACTCCTCTCCATCAAGCAGCTGCGTCGTGTCCAATTTTAGCCACTCATATACAAAATCTCCTCCAGGCTGGCAGGCTGGCGCGGTCGTTTATGTCCAAAGGGGGAAGGCTTACGCTACTCAATGCAGTCCTCACTGCACTCCCAACTTACATCCTGTCTATCATCAACCCCCCTTCTCCATCATGAAGAAGATCAACCCCATCAGGCGCAACTGGCTTTGGAAAGGCACCGACTCCGACAATGGGGGCGAAGGCAGGGTCAACTGGAGCACAGTCTACTCCCTGACCTCCCTTGGGGGGCTTGGGGTCCTAGACCTCCCCCACTTCTCCTGAGCCCTTCGACTACGTTGGCTCTGGCAATGCAGGCTCCCCTCAAATCCTGCACGGACGACCTTCTCCATCGACGCATTAGAGTCCGACCTTGACCTACTTCGAGCCGGATCCTCTGCGACAGTACGCAGCGGTTCTGCCCTATCCTTCTGGGAGGACCATTGGTTGTCTGGCTACGCCCCCGGACACCTAGCCCCATCGCTTTACCAAGCAACCACAAGGAAAAGCAGAATTGTGTTCGAGGCCTTAATAGGCTGCAATTGGATCGCGGACCTGAGATGAAACCTAACCCCTCAGATGATTCCAGAGCTGATCTCACTGCTTCGGTGGGTCGCTCAAACTCAGCTAACCATAGGGGAGTCTGACCAGCTGCTCTGGCGTGTTACGGACAATGGGGACTTCTCGGTCAAATTTGCTTACCTGTTCCAATTCGAAGGTTGCATCGATGTCCCTGTAATGAAGATGGTATGGAAGATTTGGGCCACCCTAAGTGTAAATTCTTCCTCTGGCAGCTGATACATAGATGCGTCATGACAGCTGATGCCCTGCTCCGACGCCACTTCCCCAACGACTACTTTTGTCCTCTCTGCAGGCGCAATCTTAAAACGCCAGAGCACCTTTTTCTGGAATGTGACTTCAGCTCTAATATTTGGTCCAGAATGGCTGAACTGATGAACTATCCACAACTCAACCCTGTCGGATGGCGGCAACCCCACTGCTTCAAAACCCAGCGGACTGATGTGGTTGTCCAAGGAGGGACCCCACGTGAAGCACGCTCGATCTTTGCAGCCATTATCTGGCACCTCTGGCTTGAGCGTAATCTTTCTAAATTTCTTGTTAGATGAGTTGCGGCTGTGGGTGGCCTCGGGTGCGCATTTTGTAATTAGTTAGCTGGGTTTCTTGACCCACAGGGGAGGGGCCCGTTACTCCCCTACACCATACGCCTGTTTGATCAATACAAGGCAGCTCTCCTGCCCGTTTGTTAAAAGAAAAACAACTATTCATATATGGTATGAAAGCCCATGACCAAAAGTATTTTCCATATAGTCTCGTGCTAATGGAAAATGGTGCGGGAGCTAGATTCAAGACTTCCTTCCTTGATGATGGAAATACGTAAATGGCATTGAATTAGTTTGCTCTAATCTCTCTTAAAAAATATTCAATCTACAACTAGATTGCATGGCTTCTTCGTAGAGTACTTCTAATGTTAGCTACTGTAATGATCTTCGGACCATGTCGTGTTTATGCAAAAATATATATATATATAAAGCGTATAGGTGTTACGATGTGAGCGGGTTTCACTTCCGTTGTGTGGCTGTCACTACGGGGCTTCCTAGGCGCCACGTCACAAGCGGCTGTGTTTGAGCCTGTTAGGAATTACGCCGATGCAAGATCACGAACGACACCAGAAGACACGATGTTTGGTAACGCAGTTCGGCATTGCTGCCTACATCTGCGGGGCTCTGATTATGGGCGCTCATCCCCAATCCATAATACCACAGCACACCGGCTAACCAGGTCACGGCCACATGCCGGCCGCTGACCTTCTCTCTTGCCTATGCTACTATTATGAAGTCGTTGTCTTGGTTACACCAGGGCTGCCTCCCTTTATATAGTGGAGGCCTAGATAGAGTCCGACTCGAACACTAACTAACCCTGCCTATTACAACACAGAGTCCTTGTAACCTACTCGTACACATATTCGACACAATACCTAACAAACTCCACCTTGGAGAATATGGTCTCTCCACCTTGAAGTCGTTCCGGCGTCTTGCGCGAACCCGTGCACCCGGACTCTGGTTGCTTCCTTCTTTTGCAGCCTACAGCGGGCCGCCCGACGAGTCCTCATCAAACTCGCCGCCTCTTGGAACAAACGACGCCGACCCTGCAACATGCTTAGCAGCTTCACCTGCAACAGAAGCCTCTTCTAATAGAAGAACGTCAGCACTGTCGCCTCCGGAGTCACATGAGCTTATTGCCACATTAGCGTCTGCTCCTTCCTTTTGGTCAGCATCGTCCTGCCGACCACGGTTTGCACCGTCCCGATCTGTCCGCCATCTAGAATAGATCATTGGTCTTATCTCCATAATATGTTCTCCACCTTGAACAAATTACCGTCATGACCGCTTGATCCTTTCACCTTCAGGCACAAATCGTCGCTGACTTCACCATCAGCCAGTTCGACCTTTTTGGTCAAACCACCTCACAGCCTTTACGAACGCCTTCCCATCAGAACCGACACGTCTGTCCAGTCCCAAACACCACGCTCTCACCGGCCACCTTTTTGTTCGACAGATCTGAGTTCTTCTCGTCCTGAAGAACAATCTTCTGCTCTTTCTTTAGATATTTTGTTTGACTCCCATGGATCTGCTTCATATGTGAGGATGTCTTCTTGAAAATTTAGTCCCAAAAGACTTCTATTTCACCTCGGACTTCCTCTCCTCTCCTTTGAATTTTTCTCTTCAATTTTAGAATCGGCTCCTTCAACCCGGAGTTGGAATCCGGCCTGCACCCGAGCTCCAGTGCTCTACTGCTGTTGTCCTCGAGTTCGGCCTGTTCGGCTGTTCCCATCTTCCGCATCGCACCATGGCCCATCTCCTGCCTTGCCACACTCAGACAAGCGCGCAATGTCCGCGCCATGCATGAGAACACCTGCCACCGCGGTCTGCCAGCAGTCAGCGCCCTGCCAGGGGCCCACTAGTCCTAGCTGCTCGAGACCACGCCCGCACATGGCCCAGCTGGCCAACGCACAGCCGCCAACGTCTCCTTGGGCCACGGCACGCCACCACGCCTGGCACAGCACGAGACCACCATCCAATGGTGATGGCTACACGCATGTAGCACACAAAAACACCAAACACCTTTGATAAGCCCAATATACATGCATGCATCGTACGTGCATATTGCATGTCATTGGGACCCACCATAGTGTAATATATGCATGTTACAAGCACATCCAGCCGGCCACCACGTGCAGGCGCGCGCCTCCTGTCCTTCTCCCGCACGGCCATAGTTCCCGTATGCGTGCTGATGCAATGCCGAACTAGCCACGTCGAACCCAACACGGCCAGCCTCTTCCCCGAAACATACTTGTCTGTCGTCCGTACGCTGTACCAGGTGAAAGCAGAGACGCGTCTGGTTCCCTGTCCTCTCCCACCTTAGTCCCTTTGCCGGTCTAACCGCCATGGTGCATCATCACCAGCCGAGCGTGCGCAGCCCATCGTGCGGCCTCCTGCGCCTCACACTTGGCCCATCGACACGCAGCCTCCGCCTACTCTGTACAGAGCCGACACCGACGTACGTACCCTACTTCGTACCACCTTGTCGCAGCCGCCGAGATCATCCGCCGACCGCCAAAAAATCTTTCGAAAAAAAAAACATCTGCCACTAGATCCAAAAAAACCGAGCCCTCGAGCAGGCTTCCCAGCCCGCCACCGTGCACCACGTCGTCCGTGCACGGCAAAACATGCCGCACCCTGACTATCCGCATCCACGCCACAGCTTCACCTCCAGTGTCGTGATGCAGCGCCTCCTGTGCAACATCCGGTCGCATCACTGCTCCCGCCGTTCCGATCTATCCGGCATTCATCCGCGCCTGCCGGTCTGATCGCGAACGCCGAGGTCGTCGCCGTCGCCTGCCGACCTCGCCGGCTACTTTGTCGGCACTTGATCACCTGGCCTTGGTAGATCCCCGCCAACGGTAGCCCATCGAACGGTTCGAGCCTCCTGCCCGAAGTGTCCGACACCACCGATCGAATCGTCGATCGCCGCCATGCTCCACCTTGCGCCGATGAGGTGTTTTCTGCGGCGCCCGTGTATGCATAAACCCCGTGTCTCCCCCTAGATCTTCCGCATGGCCAACCTCGCCGACCAAGCTCTGATACCACTTGTTAGGAATTACGCCGATGCAAGATCACGAACGACACCAGGAGACACGATGTTTGGTAACGCAGTTCGGCATTGCTGCCTACATCTGCGGGGCTCTGATTATGGGCGCTCCTCCCCAATCCATAATACCACAGCACACCGGCTAACCAGGTCACGGCCACATGCCGGCCGCTGACCTTCTCTCTTGCCTATGCTACTATTATGAAGTCGTTGTCTTGATTACACCAGGGCTGCCTCCCTTTATATAGTGGAGGCCTAGATAGAGTCCGACTCGAACACTAACTAACCCTGCCTATTACAACACAGAGTCCTTGTAACCTACTCGTACACATATTCGACACAATACCTAACAGAGCCGCTTGCGACCCGATCGCCACAAGCAGTTCGTGGCCAACGGGCAGCAGGCGGCCGGGAGGGTGCATATGCAAGCGGTTCAAAGAATGAACCGCTTGTAGAGATTTATCTCTGTAAGCGGTTCGAATCTCAAACTGTTTGCAGGTCTCTGCAAGCGGTTTGTATCCAGAGATGAATCTCTGCAATAGGTTTGTTCTTTGAACCGCTTGCATAGGTCCGTTCCCGCCCAGTGCATTTAAGCCCTTCTTCCTCCCCGAGCTCGCACAGTATCAACTGGTGGGCTGAAGCTGTTCATGTGGGGAGGGGCTGCCCAAATTTTTAATTGAGGCTAATAGCCCGTGATAGCTTTTATAGCTTTTTCCGAACCTCGCTGCTAAACCACGAAAAACACGATTTAAACCCTTGATGATAATTCCATAAACAAAAACAAACAGACAACAGAGATTAAAGTATCTGACAATGACTAGAATCCTGATAAGAATCATGACACCCATGGGGGAATAGGGATAATGCCAAAAGAGACTGTCTTTGACAAACTAGCTGGCTCTGCACCTCCATCAGTTTACCACTAAGACTGGAACAAATCTTGAAGGGGCCATTGATAATGGGAAAGATGCAGTGGAGGACTCAACAAACTGCCCAGTATCACAGGAAACGCAGTCTTATGATATCAATGTGGATGACGATTTGCTAGTTCATGAAATTGCTGGCCAATACAGGGAGGGTGTGCTAGAGGTTGGCCAAACATCCAAGCAGAATGAGGATCAAGACAGGCAGATCTGGGCTGCCAATCAGGCGGTCCCTCATCCAGCTCTAGATCTGATCACACAAAAGAATGGAGTGTTTGAATATGGGGACAATATGACTGGTATACCTGGTGTGATCATTGAAGAATTATCTGGGGGAAAAGTGAAGTTGGGAAAGAAAATCCTCATAACAACAGTGAGCAAATTTCTGGACCTCTCACCCCGGAGATGAGAGGTGAAC
Organism: Raddia distichophylla; assembly: GCA_005191435.1. Lineage (NCBI taxonomy): Eukaryota > Viridiplantae > Streptophyta > Magnoliopsida > Poales > Poaceae > Raddia > Raddia distichophylla. Next base: position 13,841 of record SPJY01006551.1, read on the forward strand.
TAGTGAGTTGTGTAAGCAACAAACCTAAGAAGAATCTGGAACTAAGAAGGAGCAAGAGAAACACCAACACTTCTATGCATGTCCTGGAGAAGGTGTCCCTGCTACAGAAGAGAAAAATTTAGAAGGTAATCAATCTAATTCTAACTCTTTTGTTGTCCTTCAAGATAATAATTTGCTTGAAACTATCAGACATTTTGGTGTGGTGGTAGAAAGTGAGGAGATGCATAATTTGCTTGAAACTATCAGAGATTTTGGTGTGGTGGTATAAAGTGAGGAGATGCATGTGCTGGATGATATTCATAATTTAGAAATAACAAAACTAGATTTACATTAAAAAAAAACAAAGAGAGAGTGACCAGAAAATCAAAAGAGATGGGGGGCAAAATGAGAATGGGATTCAGATTTTGGAATGGGAAATGGATGAAGACCTAAGAGAACTCACACAGAGTGAGAGTGAGCTGGGGATGACACCACGGAAAAAAGAGAAGACCCAAATAACTTGGAGGTCCAGCTGTATAGGTTTTTAGAAGAACCAGACAGAGATCTACTGGTTCTTCTAAGAAATCTAGTGTTAACAATAAAAAGAAACCAAAATGAAAGGAATTTTCTGGAACTGTAGGGGGTAGGCAAGAAAGGAATGTTTGTAAATATTAATGAAAAAATTAAAGTTTTCTCCCTAGACTTCATTGGACTTATTGAGACACAAAAGTCCAAATACAATGATAGCTTTTTAGAGGGATTGATAAAGATGGCTGCTTTTTATGGAAGCACTTGCTTGCTAAGGCCTAAGGACAAATCTGGTGGGATTCTTGTGGGGATCAGAACAGAGAGGTTTGGTCTCTGTGCTGGTAAAATAGGTGAATATATCATTCACTTGATTCTGTGGGATAAGGTGGCCAAGGTAAACTGGTCATAGATGGTAGCTTATGGACCTGCTCATGCATATTGTAAGGTTGGTTTCCTGAAAGAAATGTGGGAGTTATGTGTAACAATTGGTCAACCACTGGTTTTGGGTGGTGATTTCAATATAATGAGAGGGCCACAATACAAAAATGGGACATGGAAAAGCTATAGAATGTCTCAGCTTTTCAATATGGTGGTAGATCTGCTAGCTTTGAGAGAGATAAATTGGGGCAGGGATCAATTTTCTTGGGCTAATAATCAACCCCCCCCCCCCATTTTGGAGAAATTTGATAGTGTGTTTGTAAACACTCCGTGGGAAATGATATTCCCTATGACTAACCTGAAAAAAATCCCAAGAATTATGTCTGACCACAACCCTATTGTATTTCATGATGGCATAGATGGCAAGAAACAGCACTAACCTGAAGAAATGCTTAGGTCCTGTTCGGAGAAATCACCAAAAAAGGGTGAGCGTTTGAGGAACTTACCCGAACTCTCCCTGGCGATGTCCTCCCAATCTTCTATCTTGTAGAATGGGTAGGACCTCCTCCGTAGCGGACATATCCTGTTCGCTATGAAGTCCCGGATGATCTCTCTACCCGTGAGCCCGAGGCCCACGAGGGAGGCGATCTTCCCTGTCAGGTACCATTCTTGGCCGGTTAGTTCCGGCCAAGGCATCTGTGTCCCCTTCGCCGACGCTTGTCCGGTGAAGGAGTGCTTGCTGTCGCCGCTCCGCTTGGTGTAGAACCACCTCATCCACCACGCTCCCATCGAGTCGAGCAGCGGTGGACGAGAATACGGCGCGTCTTCAGCAGTTGCCCGGAGCTTGAGGTAACAGCACCCTAGCCCGGAAGCGGTGCAGCTGCTCCTCGTTACTGCGTAGTAATGGAGGAACAACCCCACCGACGGATCTACACCCAGATGGCCTTCGCTCAGGTGTGCGAAGACGACCATTTGGAGGAACGAGTTGGGGTTGAGATTCGTAACCTCCAGCCCACTGATGTTCAGGAGGGCCTCCACGAAATCGCTTTCGGGAGACCTCAACCCAAACATTGCGAAGAGCTAGAAGTTGATGAACTCGTCTTCGAGCGGCTTCGGCATCTCCTCCTCCCTGGGCAGCCTCCAACTGCCGGCATCGATGTGTCCCTCTGCCTCCAAGGTCTTCATGTCCCCTCGGTCATGCTAGTGCCCGCGAACTTGGCCATAGCAATCCCTAGGTTTGGCGAACGGCTTTGGAGGTGGGTTGCGGCTGATTGATGCTGGTGCCGTTGGAATAGGGCTTGGGAAGGAAAGGCGAGCAAGAGCGGAAGTGGCAAGCCGCGGGCGGCTTGGGTGCTCTTTATAGCCCTGGTCCGAGCAGCCCTGCAACGGTTTTTTGCTACAAAACGGCTAGTTTTTTACTGCAACGAGTAGTAAAAACGATTGCCCGTTTTGACTGCGCAACGAAAGTTACCATTGGAGTCTACCAACGGCTACTTTTTTCCGATTTCTGCATTGAGGGCTGAGTGCTCTGCTCGGACAGATGTGGTTCTCTGTTCGACGCAACAGAGTTGCTCGGTACTGGGCGGGTTTGTTCGGTCCCGAGCAAGACTTGTTCGGTTGAACTATAACCTGTTCGGTCACTTGTTGCATGTCTTTGTAACAGGAAAATTTTCCTCTTTGTGACTTGGAGTCATAAGAGGAAGACCCCACTCTAGTAAAAACTTCCACTTGAGTCTCGGGGGCTAGCTGTCGAGGATAAAATCACGGCCCATTGCCATGGCCCACTCCCTGACGGCCTAACCGAACAGCCTCCTAGGGCTTGGCTCCCTAGAGGGCTCTATCAGGCCCATGTGCATCCTGCCGGACAGCCTCATGGTTGACATGGTGCATGGCGGCCTAGGATTCATGTTCGAGTCCGACTCGAACAGAGTTTCGCACGACTACGTGAAGACCCGGACGCAGGTTTCCCGGATTGGAGCGGACGTCGTGATCCTCAAGAATTGAAGATATACATCATCTACCTCGGGATATATATGGCATGTATACGAGTTCGTTACGTCCTCGCGGTCAGCTTGGCCCGTTTATCCCCCGGTAGGTCGGTTGTTCGACACTATATAAACCAGGCCCCCATGGCGTATAGAGGGGGCTAGATTAGCGAAGATTAGCCAGACTTAAGTAGATTGAATACTACTTCTTGTACACCTAGGATCTCGCTGAGATCTCTTCATCTCGTCGAGTTCTCTCTTGTAATCCCTTCTTCATATAAAGAAGCACTGGACGTAGGGTTATTATCTCCCCGAAGAGGCCTAAACTAGTATAAAAATCCTATGTCTGTTCGCTGCTCGTTGATTGTTGTTTTCCCTGCTCGGCAGTGTCTTCTATCTTCCCTTCTCAAGAACCTTAGTTGACTTGGGACCGATATCCCAACCGTCGACACCACCCATAAATATGCCGACTGCGGCGGTCACCAAACTTTGTGTCGGTGGAGGCAAAGTTGGCGGCTTGATAATAGCCGACCACACTGATCTATTTATATCGGCGGCTATTTTCAGGCCGCACGCACTGATTCCGGGGTGCGGCCATTACCATCCTTTTTTCGACGGCGGTTCTTATTCTGTCGACATAAATATTGGTATATGGATTGGCCCACGCTTGACCTAAGATCAGATTTGCCAATGCCCATTCCCACGTGCTGCCACTCTCCCTTCCCCCGCGTCGCCGCTCTCCCTCACGCCACCGCTCCCCCGCGCCGCCGCCTCTCTTGCGCGCCGCCGCTCCGCTACGCCCTCGCGCCGCCGCCTCTCCCCCTCGCCCCGGTGTCACCACCGGCCATCCCCCACGCTGTTGCCTCTCCCTTGCCCCGCCACAAACATTCGCCCGCGCCTCCTCTCCCTGCCATCACCTCCCCCGTGCAGTGCTGCCACCCTGCCCGCACCGCCACCTCCCCTACCATGCCTCCCTCCGCCACCATCGACGCCATGCCTCCTCCCTGTGGCGCCATCTCCATGCATCCGCAAGTACACTCGGTATATTTTTTTACATTTTATAATGTGTTAGTTGTGTCTTCGGTGTTTTCTTAACCAACGAGATTAGTATGTATGATTAATTAGCACATTGGCAATTAGTGAGTTCACACGCGACGCCTTTGGTACGTGGAATGAATTGCATTTGTGTACCGAGCCAGAGTCAAACCCATTCGGGGTTGTTGCACATTTTCGTAAAGAACTCGGATAGTGATTCGTTGTGTTCTATTACGAAAGGTGTTGCGCTCTCGAACCGTCCATGTTTTGGACAGCATACAGATGTGCATTTGAGTACGGTGCTCATGGCATAGTGGTGTACAGGTTTGAATTCCGACGGCATGGCCCTAACGTTCTCATAGTGCAAAACATAAGCGGTATGCCGTACCCATCGTTCCACTATAGGGGAACTGCAGGGTTATGCTGCTAGAATTTCGACCTATGCATCCACGTGCCGTGGCTACCGCACTCAAGTGTACGTCCGTGGGTGGGTAAGCTCTCCTATTTAGCTAGTATTAAACCGTCTATATCTGAACTTCGAATGAATGCATGGATGTTATATGGTAAGCGATGGAAGATCGGTGGTGGATGTACAATGGTTGTATGAAGTTTGGACGACACACGGACGAGTGGTTAGACAAGGCTACAACTTTCGTGGAAGATGTTTTCCGAAGATTACCCAACCCTAACACAGTGGTCTTGTGGTGTTCCTGCGCTGCGTGCTCGAATGCCGAGAGGAGGACCAAAAGGGACATTAGCGAGCACCTCTGTAGGCATGGCTTCAAGCCAAAATACTTTCTATGGGTAGGTCATGGCGAGAGGAAGCGTCTGGCAGTGGTGTGTGGCCCAGTGGATTTTGGTGAGGGCTACGATGAAGTCGAAGTCAACTTATTGGACGAGCTCACCGTTGATTTTGCTCGGGCCTACGATCTCTACCTTGAGAAAGAGTCCAAGCCACTTGCCTAGCAATTTAAGAAGCTCCTTGATTCTGCCAAGTTGTCGTAGCATAAGCATACCGATATGACTGTGCTCTCGGCAGTGTTGCGTGTAATGGCGGTGCAGATCAAGTACAACCTAGAGGTTAATTGCTTCAACGACCTTTGCAAACTATTAGATATCCTGCTTTCAAGTGGACACAAGATGACACCAAATCTGTACGAGTCGAAAAAACTTCTTAGCATGTTATGCATGTCGGGTGAGAGGATAGGTTATTGCCCAAATTTCTGTATGCTTTACTGGAATGCTGATTCTTGGCTGACTCATTAAAAGCATTGCGATGAGAGTCGATACGTGGAAGTTGAAAGGATCTCTAAGGCCTAGAGGGGGTGGATAGACAATTTTTAATTTCTTTTGGGTTATACTTGATTAAGCAACACAATTAAGAGTGACCCAATCCTAATTCTAGGGTCCTATTAAGCGCAAATTAAACAACACGCACTAGTAACCTAATCCATCCCAACAAAGCACTCAAGCAATTTATGCGAAAGATAGAAGCGAAAGTAAATGAGACAAAGGAGAAGTGACACGGTATTTGTTTCAGCGAAGTTCGGAGTCGCAACTCCTACTCTGCGTTGAGGCCCTTGAACATAAGGACCAGCTCCCTCTTGAGCCACACG
>SPJY01006577.1:0-17115 GCA_005191435.1 Raddia distichophylla
TGAAAAGCTTCCCTAAACTGTGAACGAGGATGATCGGTCGATAGTCGGTTGGAGCAGATGGGATGTCTTTCTTGGGGAGAAGCACAATGAGGGCACGATTAAGGACCTCAAAGCCACGGGCATCAAGGTTGAAGAGGCACTGCAAGGCTGCTAGAAGGTCGCCAGAGATGAAATCCCAGCAGGCATTGAAGAAATCCCAGGTGAAGCCGTCGGGACCTGGGGCTCTCGCTGGGCAGGCTGAAGACCACCCGTCTAAGCTCTTCCAAAGACAGGTCCTCTTCCAAAGGGGAGAGGTCGAGCGAGGGGAGACCCAGGAAATCCCAGTTGAAGGAGCGAGCGAGCGGGAGCAGCCGTTTCCCCAAAGATGGAATTAAAATGGCAGTGGAGAATATGAGCTTTGTCAAGGTGTTCCGTGTGGGAACCAGTGGGCGAAACCAGATAGTGAAAGAAGTTCTTGCGATGACGACCGTTTGCCCGTAGGTGAAAGAACTTGGTGTTGGCGTTCCCAAGCTTTAGCCAGGAGAGGCGAGATGATCGCTGCTTCCACTTTATGCGTTCTATCACAGAAAGGCCGAGAACCCGAAGCTTGAGTTGGCGACGCAGGTCAAGTTCACAAACAGAGAGCCTGCGCGACTCCATGGCCACTTCGAGTAAGCGGATGACTTCAGATGCCAACGCCAATTGCAACTTGGTATTTCCGATGTGGTTGCGGCTCCAGGCTTGAAGGGCTTTAGCCGTGCGGATGAGCTTGCGGTTGAAGCGGAGAAGTGGGTGGGTGGGAAGGTTGGGGGATGCTTCAGACCAGGCTTGATTGGCCACTTCAAGAAAACCAGGCATCTTAATCTAGAAGGATTCAAAACGAAAGCGTCTAGGCATGCAGGGCAGGCACTCAGCTGTGAGGAGAATGGGGCAGTGATCTGAGGCGGAGGAAGATAGCGGGATCAGTGATCAAGAAGGATAGAGCAGTTCCCAAGTAGAGTTGGAGAAGACTCGGTCAAGCCTGACCAGCGTGGGATTGGCTTGCTCATTACTCCATGTGAAACGACGACCCGAGAGATGGAGCTCTTTCAGGTGGCAGGAGTCTAGAAATGCCCGGAAGCGCGACATGAGATGCCGGTTGAGGTTGAGGTTGTTTTTGTCAGCTGCTTGATAGATGTGGTTGAAATCACCAATCAGCATCCACGGGCCCGAAAAATGGTTGGAGATGGAAGTGAGCTCTTTGAGGAAAACTTCTTTGTCGGCGGCGACGGATGGGCCATACACGTTGGAAATAACCCAGGAGAACTAGGTGTTTAGAAGAGTGACTCGAGCGGAAATGGAGTGCTGAAGAATGAGAGGGTCAAACACTTGAACACGGGTGTCGTCCCAAAGGAGGAGCATGCCTCCCCTAGTTCCAACGGCTGGCAGCGTTAGGTGGCCCCGGAGGTGGTGCCCAGTAGTATCCAAAAGCATCTGGGGGGGAGGGGTCCCAAAGCTTGGATTCCTGCAGGGCGAGGATGGAACAGCGCGCTTGGCGGCGGCGTTTAGGCCGCGAACATGATACCTACCTAATACTCAATGATAACTCAATAATATCTATATGATACTACGATACCTATATGAGGCTTCTTTTGAGGGAAAGAGGCAGCACATGCGATCCATCTCGACTCTCGATCGAGAAAAAAAGAAATGAAAACATTAGTAAATGGCAGGGTTAATACCCAAATCAACATACACCATCGCCAATTACCAACTGAACAAAAAATAAAAACTATATTGATACAGTCAGTTAGAGATCCGCACGATTCGCTAAAAAAATATCTGCAAATTTCTCAAAAGGGGGAGAAAATGAAAAGAAAATGTCCCAGCATTCCCCGCAGCTCCGTCCTGCTGTGCAGCTGTTTCTTCTTTTTTTTTTCTTTATTGTTATACTTCTTAGTCCTTACAAAATGTCAAGATCAGTGCAGCCATATATGTTCATTTAGAAAATGTCCCAGCATTTCCCCGCATCTCCGTCCTGCTGTGCAGCTCTTTCTTCTTCTTCTTTTTTTTCTTTATTGTTATACTCCTTAGTCCTTACAAAATGTCAAGATCAGTGCAGCCATATATGTTCATTTACCCCCTCTTTGTGGTTCCCTAATTACCCTGCCAAGAATGACAAGAAAATCAGGTAAGTTTCTAGGCTGCAGAAAACCATGAATTAAGACACAAGCGATATGTACGTATGTAGCCATCGGCGAGTTCTTGGGGACAAATAAAGATCGGTACGAATGACATGGCTAGATACCTGCCAATAGCTAGCTACAAAGACCTAATTTTTGGCATATATGAAAATTGCCCGAAAATGACGGATTCTCGCACCACCGAGGCTTATCTCATCCGATTTAATCAGACATTTATTCTGTCGAAAAGAATTTGGCTTGCACAGAAAAAAAATGGAAAGAACATGCGCAGAACCACTTGGTAATTGTCAGATGACATGTAGTTTTCAGATGACAGTTACAGTAGAACACACATGTTGACCCACATGGTTTAGGACCATGAGCACCTAAAAGAAAGAACCTTGTTGATCAGAGTGACCGAAGTTTCCATTTTGTTTGGGTTTTTTCATATGGATCTAACTGGAACCCTTTGAGGCCCAGCCCTGTTGAGGCTCAAGTGCCCTGTCTGCTCCGAGTCTCTGATGTACTAGCTCCACTAATGATGATCCTACTGTGGAGAATCTCAACACAGAACCACTAATCATTGGCCCTGAAAATGTTAGGTTTTCCTTTCTAGCTCCTGCTTTTCTGATTCCTTTCCCTTGTGCTTGTGCACACACACTTTTATGCTTTGCTCCCATGGAGTCAAAAAAAAAAAAACCTTAGCTCGGATCAAGTGGCTCCAATTGACCAATGCAACCCTCAGAATTAACCTTCCTGTCAAATGTCAAATGTCAATCGTATGCGTAATGATCATTCGGTTTGGCACACAAGGAACCCACGGTTAGGGCACTGGAATTAATTAAGTGTGCTAACCCTAAGTGCAACACCCAACTCCCAACCGGTTTTTCATCCACGCAAAAGTGTCTGCTCAATTGACACTGTCGCGCATCCAGCAGGCATGGAGAACGATGGGGAGGCATTTGAACTTCCAGCACTTAAACCTTGATTTCTCAGAAAAAAAGGAAAACACTAACGCTAAAAGGGGCCCCTCGATTGATGCTAGCTTGTTCTGCATTCGCCATTTCGGAATCTTGGCCAGATGAATGTATGTAAATTCATTTTCCAGAAGAGAACTGTACCGGATGGCCTTTTTTTTAAAAATAAAATAAAATAAAATTACAACACTTCAAAATATTTCTTCTCTTCGACACACTCTATTCCAAAAAAATCAGAGCTGTATTGTTTTACGGTTTTTGCTACACATGTTTTAACGCTATCATTCTTGTCATCTTATCTTATCTTCTTATCATTGACTTTACATATAGTAAGATAAGTTAACGCGAAAAGAATGACATGAAAAAAAAGGCTTCGATTATGCGAGCCTGTTCTGCATTGGCCATTTTGGAATCTTGCCAAGATTAAGGCACGCAAATCTATTTATCAGCGGAGAACGATGTTGGATGACCTTTATTTAAACGCATTTGCTTCAATCCAAGCGATTGCATCTCGCCCGCGCCTGGCTGACGGCTCGTCAGCTCAAGGGACGCGCATGGGAGGGCAGTCGCGTGGGCTGCAGTCACTCTCTTATTTTTTAAAGAAACAAATAAAATTTTGTTCTAGGCCTTGTTTGTTGCAGATTAATGTTGAGTTGCGTTTTACTGTAGCAAATTTGTGACCCACTCGAAAGACGTTTTAAAAAATTCAAAAAATTAAGAAAAAATTATTTTGCGAACTTTAAAAGTTTTACGGTTTTTGCTAAACATGTTTTAACGCTATCATTCTTGTCATCTTATCTTAACTTATCGGCTGACGGCTCGTCGGCTCAAGGGGCGCGCATGGGAGGGCAGTCGCGTGGGCTGCAGTCACTCTCTTATTTTAAAAAAGAAAATCTTTTGTACATTTCAGCTTAGTGTAGCGTACCGTACTTTATACGGTGAGAAATACACGGGGCACATAAATGTATGCAAGTTTATTTCCAGGAAGAGGAAGAGGCAGATGCTGCCTGGGATGGCCTACCTGATCTCTTCTGTTTGGTGCAACTTCGGAAGGCGCGGGCATGCTTCCGCTGGGCACGTGAAGTGTTGGATTTTGCTGCACGGCCTTGGCCCCTAACGGGTAGTAGCTCATCCCCTGCGCGTAATGCTGCCCAAGCATCTCACTCAGCAACAAAAAAACGGCAGAAAGAAAGAAAGTGAACGAACAATGCAGCAGGGCAGCGCACTGCAATGCTCGGATCAACGGGATTTCGCCTGAAAATTTGGGCTTTTTTCCGATCAAAAGTGCTAAATTTTGCTCGGGAAATTTGCCGCGGTTGGAATCGACTATGGGTTTGGGGGCGCGTGAAATGGAGGGTTAGTTACCGGCGACGATGGCTGCAGGTGGTTGGCGCCGAGGTAGTGCGCGTACGGGTCCGACAGGCTCACCGCCGGCACGTGGCTCTGCGGCGGCGCGCACAGCGGGATGGGGCCCACCGGCGCGCTGGGCACGACCGCCGGCGGCGGCGCCATGAACGGCATCCGCGGCATGGACGACGTCATCGCCGCCGCCGCCGCCATCCCGACGCCCATCCGCGGCAGGTACTGGTGCATGCCGGGGAACATCACCGGCGGGGCAATGCCGCTCCCCATCCACATCATCTGCACCACACCGGAATCCATAATCACTTTACCACTACACTTCGCCGCCGCCGGCGGCGGCGGCGCGAGCTGAGCCGAGCCGCCACTGACCTGCACTTGCAGCTGCAGAGACTTCAAGTACTCGATCGCCTCGTCCAGCATCGACGCCTTGTCCGTCTGACCAAGACAAGCAAGCTCAGATTCAGTAACGAGCAGAGAGAAAAAAAAATGGCTTGCAATGGCGAGTGTATGGCACCTTGTTGCAGTGGGGGATGAGCTCTTGCAGGGCTCGCATCTTCTCGTTGATCCTGTCTCGCCGCCTCTGCATCGTCAGGAGCAGCGCGCGCGTCAGTGAGAGAAACGGCAATGGGTAATGGCCATCGCCTGGGGAGGAAGGGAAGCTGTGAGTGAGATGGATCACCCTCTCGGAGAGGTTGTGGACCTCGGCGGCGCGGCTCCGGCGCGCCGTCGTTATCTTCGCCGGCGGCTTCCGCGCCAGGGCGGCGGACTCCGACTCGCCGTCCTCGCTGGGGCTCTCCGAGTCCTCGGTGTCGAGGCGCTTGCGCTTGCTGCTCCGGTTGCTGGTGCTCGTCGGCTCGGTGCCGGTGCCGGTGGTGGTGCCGAAGCAGCAGTTAGAGCGCCCCGACGAGGACGCCACGGTGGTGTCATGGCCTCTGCCGCCGCCGGCGTTCGCGTTGGCGCTCCCCACGGCGGAGGGCAGCGCGGCACCGCCGGCGCGCGGCACCTGCACCTGGTTGCTCCCGCAAATGCTCGACCCCATCGCGCTCAGCATCGACGAAGCGCCGGCCTCCACCGTGGCCGGCCTCGTCCGGACGAGGTCCGACAGGTCGCCGCCGTCGGCGAGGCTGGCCGCCGGCTGCCTGGAGCAGGGCGGGGGGGTCGACTTGGGCGGTGGCATCAGGTCGCGCGGCGGCGCGTCGGACGCCGCGAACGCCTCACCGCGCTTATCGCCCCCCAATGCACCGTCCCTGCAGGGCTTGCCGGCGTCGGTGCCCGCCGCCGGCGCGTCACAGAAGAGCTCCGAGAAGATGTCCTTGTCGAGCGAGTCGGCTAGCGCGAACGGGAACCACAGGCCCGCTTCATCTTCTTGCGCCGCCGCCGCCGCCGTCGCCGCCTTCTCGGGCCTCGGCGGCATCTTCCGGTGAGTCTGGCTCTGCATGACGACATGGCCGTTGCACCACAGCAGCTCAATGAGGTCGTCGTCTTCGCTGCAAGAAACACGCGACAAGCAACACGCATCAGAAACTTAAATCTTTAGCCTAGGCGATTCCAATCAAGGGAGCGATCACGCGCGAACGGCGAACCCGAGTGGCCTTGACGTGTCTCCCATGTTGCCCCAATCAGGGACGAATTGGTTCATGGCTCAGATCACCACAACCACGAACTTCCTTCTGTTCACTGCAGACGCAGGGGAATGGCAAGAAGAGATTCAGCTGAGCTCCAAGAATCAAAGCAAAACTGGAAATTGCATGGTATGAGCTACAAGAATCATGACAAGATGCATCTAATTATCTGAATCTTTTGTGCCAGCAACAATATTGTTAACTGTAAACAATGAGAAGATGTATCTAATTATCTGAATCTTTTGTGCCAGCAACATTATTGATTAACTGTAAACAATGACGCCCCTTGTCTAGGAATGGGCAGCTACGCTTGTGTGGCAAGAGCATCAGTCATGAGAAGAAAGAAGTGCAATATTCCCAGGAATGGCAGAAGAGCATGAATTTTACAAAAGCAAGGCACCTGGACTCTGGAGGGCAAGAAACATGCAGAACAAGAGAAGAGGGAGGGAATGGAAGAAAGATGCAGCTTGTGTGCAACTAACCTACCAGTCATATAGACATGGAGAACTAGAGAAATCAACAAAACAAGACGAAAAGGCTTCAGAAAAAAAAAGGGTTCAATTCTACTTTTATGCTACGAATCAAGCGAGCAAAACTGTGGCTAGGTATCAGATAGAATTCTTTTTGCTAAAAAAAATGGTAAGAAGCTTTCCTCGAAAGTAAAACTAAGATGATCCTGTTATAACGAATGGATGAGGGTGAAAGTACCATATCAGTCCTTTTTTAACAAGGAAAATAATCATAAAATATGCGTCATGTCCACACAGGGTAGCGAAGCAGAAGGAAAGCAGACACACAGAATTGGTGAATTTGAAAAAAGAAAAAAAAAAGGAGGAGGAACCAATTAGGGAACAGAAGAACTAACCTGTGTATCTGGTCCCAAGATTTGGTGCCCAGATAGCTTCCAGCCTCTCCAATCCTGCTTTGAGCATCACACTCTTGGAGCTCTCTCTCTCTCTCTAGAGCCCCTGTAATTGGGGAAGGATTAAGCTTATAGAACAGAGCAGGGGCTAGGCTACCACATCAGCAGAGGAGGAGGAGGAGGAGGCAAGCACAGAGCACATAGGGACCTTGGCAACCACTGAACCACGCAGTCTTTTAAGCAGCTGTGCAAAACTGCAAACGTTGTGGCTGTCTGGCTGAGTTCGATTCCTAAAGACAGGGACGTAGAGAGAGAGAGAGAGATGTGGAAGGAAGCGGGGCCCAGGGGTCAGGGTGGTGAGCAGTGAACACTCTCCTTGCACTTGGAGGTGATGAGCAGCAGAGCTGCGCTGGGAGTGACGGAGGGTGGCATCATGTAGTAGTATATCTACCTCTGCATGCATGCCATTTTGTGCATCGCCTAGGAGACCATGTGTCCCGTGGGGGTTTTTTACCATTTCGAGTAACCTGGCTGGGCTGGCTACTCGTCCACGTACAGGCGCTTCGCTGCAGGCGTCTCATTGGAGCAACCGCTGTGGCCTTCCTTGGTCACGGGGAGAAATGTTTTTTTTTTTTTTGCCACTTTCTAGAGTGTGTCTTACTACCATTTTACCACTCTCAAACTTTGTCTTACCATTTTGTCTCTCTCTAGACTGTCCCCTTACTATTTTGCCATTCCTTCCCCTTTCAGCTCATTTTAATTTCTTTTCCAACAAATAGTCATAGGAAAAGACGGTTTTGTCCTTTTCTAATTAGAGAGAGATGGTGTCCCATAGCAATTGGACATCTGTCAATACAACAATACATGAATTTTTTTAGAACAGTACAGCAGTACTTAAATTGGTGTACTGTATCATCATAGAGAAGCAATATACATCATTGCATCATAACCACATAACATAATTTTTCAGAACTTGCTGACATCATGACACCACCAAAAACAACAATGAGACAACATTTTTTAGCAACTTTATAAGTTTCACATTAATGATAGTTTTAGGGTACTACAAAAGGGTCAAAAAATGCAGACATCAGTCAACTCTTTTTCTTTTTGGAGTCAACTTCTTTGAAGGCGTTCCTTCTTCTTTTGTGGAGTCAAATTCTTTTTGGGTGTTTTTATTGGCTGGAGAAGAAGCATGTATTCCTAGCAGCATTTTTAAGGGGCAAAAGCCATCATTTTCTGTGGCTATTTGTTGAAAAAGAACTTAAAATGAGCTGAAAGAAGAAGGAATGGAAAAATAGTTAAGGGACAGTGCAGAGAGTGGCAAAATGGTAAGACAAAGGTTGAGAGTAGCAAAATGGTAAGGCACACTCTAAAGAGTGGCAAAAAAACAATTTTCTCTTCGTCATTTGGCATCGGTATGTTACATGAGGGCGGGCCCCGCCTTGCAGTGTGCTGGGCTGGTGCGAATGTGGATGAAACCAGCTACGTAGGGTGCAAAATAGATATAAACTAGTATTAATTTGTATCAACTGCTGTATATTTGTATTCATGTTATTCGTATTCGGATACAAAAACAGGTACAGATGTTATTTAGATTGCGAAATTGGGTTAGGTACGGATACGAATACTGATAGTATCCGTATCCAAATTCAAGACAACATTTAGACTATATACAACTAGCCTTGTCTAGCTCACAAATCAGCAATTACTAGAGGTACTTTATTCTTGGACCGTTCTAGGTGCAATCTATGGTGTAGAGCCTCCTAATTTTATTCCTCTGGTCACGTGAGCCTTGAACGTGACTTGAGTCAGGCTTGAAGTTCACAAGCAATGATTCACTAACATTTGCTAGTTTGTTGGTAATTCATGATAGGACTTGATCCTTTCATCAAATATGCTTAGACCTGATATAAAAGAAAGATCTAATTTCAAAAGATAAAGAAGATAATTTTTCATATTCGACCGAATTAAGTAAAAATCCGATTCGTTGTATTCGAATCACTATTCGTTCACATTTGTGTTCGAGAATATTTGAATTTGTATCCATATCCGCTAAAAAAATACGGATACGGATATGGTAAAGGCACTATGTGATCCGTTTGCACCCTAAACATCGCTCTCTTCTATAGGATTGTAAAAGTGGGAGGATAGTGTCAGTTGAAGGAACCAGGTCTAGACCAATCTTACGAGAGTTTATTGTGGAAACCACACCCTTTTCTTCACATATTTTACATTCAAACGATGATGACAGTATAAGAGAGGAGATAATGTTTACTACAATGGTTTAGGCCTTTCCCGGAGGAAGTAATAACCATACGTCCAAGCTTCCTTTGCTTATTTAAGATATAAGTACAAGGAAGATCTCGATATGAGCTTTAAGGAAGATGTCGAGTTCAAGACCGTGCTTGGTTGTGCTTCTAGCCAAGGACATATCTCGCCAAAAATTGCATTTGTAGGGAGTGTACGTTGTATATGTTATGTTGGGGTGTATGGATGTATCGAACAGAGATGTGGATGTGTATTACAAGGATCAACACAGGGAAGTCTACGTAGTGTCTATGTGTCGGCCAATAGACCTAAAGTCAGTGTAGTCCTTGCCGAATACAAGTTGAACTTGATGTCCAAGACAACTTTACTTTGCGTCGAAGTAGCGTTGCCTTGGGTAGCACATTGATCTTATAGATAGCAAAATCCCTGCATGGAAACTTAGAGATATACACACATTGGGCCGCATCATGCAACCGATGCACAAGATTTGCCTTATCTGAAGCCTATAAGGCCTAAACGGGCTAGTCCTTATCACGAGCAGCGTCACTCTCGGACTTAAACCATAGATGGTTTTGGCCAAGATAAATTACGCCCAGTTACCCCTAAAGAGGTAACATGGGCTTTGCTTAGACTTGGGCCTTGAGCATCACTTTGGGCCCACAAGGTGAGGTTGGATGGCATTAGTAGGTGTAATCCAATCTCTAACAGCTAGCCCCCGAGACTTGAATGAGATAAATAATCTCCTTAAGGCTTAAAATTATTAAGGAGGATTGGGTTTTAAGCTGCATGTTATATTTGAGCTTGTGGTCAAAGTTAATTTTGACCATCGATCTATAGATCAACATGTGTCCAGCACTGGGCCACCGAAAGGTCGGGATAGTGTGAGCATTTTGTGCGGCAAGAAAATTAACCGGCTAAGCTGGTTGCATACCCTTTGTGTGTTTCCCGAGCAGTGTGAACTTGGTCCATGCGTGAGAACAAAGCCCATCACGCCGGATCTATAAAGGGAATGACTTAGGATAGGCAAAAGTTCACCTAGATTCAAGCCAAGTGCAATGTCTTCCTCCTCTGACTTCTCTGAAGAATCATACTATGTCGACGATGACACCATCGAGGCGACTATAGAGAGGGACCAGCGCCATGAGCATAGGAGGCTCTAGCAAATCGGCAACGTCGCCGCCCTTGTTCGGGCCTGGACGGAGGAGATCACCACCGCTAAAGAAACGACGAAGCAGTAGCCACCAGTGCAGCCATCACCGCCCTCCTAAATGAGGAGCTCGACGAAGAGCTTGGTGCAAAAAAGGGCAAAGCCGAGGAGGAGGCCTGCGAGGCCGTGACAATCACGGCCGTGGCGGAGGAAGCTGCAGAAGCCACAAAAGGAGGCCGAGAAGGACGCGAATGCGTAGAGGAGCTAGGCCGCAAAGATGGACGAAGATGGGGATGGGGAGGCGAACAACGAGGCTGAGCCTTGGCTGGAATCCTCCTCCTGTAGTGGCATCGATGGTGAAGCCGAGACCGAGCCCTCAAGGATCCTGGGCTGGAGCACTATCGGGTTTAGGGCCCAAAAGCACCGCCACATCAAGAAGGATAGGCTAGAGAGGACGCTGGAGATGCTAGATATTCAAGCTGATTTTGGTATCTCGTAACATTAGCTTTCCCAACGGATATACTTATGTAATATAGTGTAGTATAGTTCATTGGAAAAGGTATCCAATCTGAAGATGAATGATATCCATGGTTCCTTTGGAGGTGGTAGTAGGACATATGGCATCTCCAGCCTTTCCAGCACTAGGGCCTAGAAACGAGCTAGAAGACACGACCTTTTGTAATCATCCTTCTTTAATGAGTAATATGAACTAAGTATGGAGTTAGTCCATATTATGCTAAACATTTTCCCCGTGTGTGACTTAAGCTCATTAACAGTAACGCAAAGAACTATAAAGTACTTTTTGTTCACTCCTAGCAGACCGCACCTCGAAGCGAAGTTGCCGATCTTATACACAACACAATGAAAAGAATTAGGTAGATCGTGTAGATTGCATGATCATTAATAACTCGATGGCTTAGACAAACCCAAGCCCTTAGCCATCCGACCATTTGAGACTTAGTATCGAGTTAAAACCGAGCTTTGAGAGAGAGCATATTTTTTTGCTAAGTACTTAATCAAAAAGAGTCTTTGATAGAAGTGTTGGTGTGTATTCGGCCCATTGAGGCCCATCTTGTATGACCAGTATAAATAAAGAGAGGTGTGTACTCCTAAGTAACACACAACATTAACCCTAAAATCTACATGGTATCAGAGCCCTAATCCACGCCGCCGCCACCACCACTCCGCCGCCGTCGCCGTTCAAGCAGCTCTCCCGCCGTCACGACACGGGCTGTGCCCAGCCGCCGCGGCCTCCCGCCGCCGCGCGCGGGTTGCGCCCAGCCGCCGCGGCCTCCCGCCGCCGCGCGCGGGTTGCGCCCAGCCGCCATCCACCCAAATGTCTTCCTATCAAAATCGGTCTTCGCCCACCAGTCTGAGGCCTGCAAGGAATAGCCCCAACGATGGGGCTATTCCTCTATTTCTACTGCATCATCCACAAGAAGGACACAAAGATAGGAGGGATTCACTTCCAACAACGCACGTGTACCCGCGCATGCAGCCATGGGACTCAATGTTACCGTGGCCCTAGCTCTAGTTCTACCCAAAGAAAGCGCAGGGGAGCCAAATCCATCACCGCAGGGAAGCGTCCCTTGTCATGGACCCATTTAGGGCTTTGCGTGGCCGCCTCGCCAACGCGTCGCCTAGTGCCGCCATGCCGTGCTCTGACGAGTCCTCGATGCAGGGTTGAGAGGAAGAAAAAGACCCATGCACCGAGAGAGAGAGAGAGAGAGAGAGAGAGAGAGAGAGAGAGAGAGAGAGAGAGAGAGGACTGACAGGAGGGCCCGAGTGGATTAGGAAACATAGTTATCAAGGGTGATGAGTAGATGACATGTAGGCCCCAAGGTAACACACGGGTTAGAGGGATTACCTGTGAAAGAGCATGACGGGTGGGTTCGGTCCCACCTGTCAGTAATTGGAAACGTATTGACAAAGGGCGCTTCTAGCTATAAGATATGTAATCCAAAATATGCATTCAAATCTGGCGGGTGGTCCTTATGGCCCCTAGGCTGCCGTTGTGGGCCAGCCCAGTAACCATGCCGGGCTTGAGTTACAAATTTGATTTGTGTATATATTACAATTGGATTTAGATTATTTGCGCTGCTATTATTAAAATAGCAGACCTAGTTAAAAATTTATGAGAGTTTTACTGTAGGTGTATAAAAATGTCTAGGTGCAAGGAGAATAGAAAATAATATTTTCATTGCATTAATAAATTAAGAAAATTTGTAAACCCTGTTATGTCTAAGGATTAAGTTCCCAAAATACCTAACTAGTTGAGCGAAACAAAAAATATTTCACATAAAAAGGGGCTTATCTAGGGTGTTACACAACTATATGTCTATATTCTACAATATAGATCATACATTGAACACACCCACGATGATCTGCAAAAGGGTATGAGAAATAAAAATAGCTAATAATGCTTAGGTGGTGAAGGGATTCTAGGCACCAAGACTAAGCCCTTGTTTATTTCAGATTAAATTAAATTAAAATTTGTTATTTTTGTATAGGACAAATGTTGTAATATTTTGTAGTTATTTTTGTGGGGTTTTAAATAGTTCTTAGAGTTCGCAAAATATATTTTTCCATAATTTTTTGAATTTTTTAAAATGTATTTTGAGTGGATCACAAATTTGCTACAGTAAAACGCAACTTAACATTAATCTGAAACAAACAAGGCCTAAACCCCGACTTCATCAATTGAGCAAGCGTGGCTGCCCTCATGCATCATATTTATTACATTTGGATGTTCATTCCGTGTTAATTTTGCGAATAGATGTAAACGACCCATAAGGCAGGTTCGGAGACGTTGATGAGGAATACCACTCACATAGTCTAAGGCAAGTTAACATTCCTTAATTCATGTCTAAAGCTAGTTTTATAAACTATGTTAATTGATATGAAAATGCATGCTATATGACATATACACACTCGTTATCCTTGTTTTAAAAAGAGTAAGGCCCTGTTCTTTTGAGCTGAACTGAACGGCTGAGCAGCTGAACGGCTGAAATGACTGAACTTCGAGGGCTTCTTGAGATAGTCTCGAGATTCGGATCCATTTTGTTTGACTTGCTTTTTAAAACGTTAGGACCCACATTCAAAACAGAGAAAAAACGAACTAAACAAACTCAAAGCATATGTTTTTCAAAACGTAGATAAGTCGTTAAGCTGTTAAGCCGTTAAGTTGCTATGCTGAAAGGAACTGGGCCTAAATTACACTGTTAGTCCCCAAACTTGTCCCATATGTGCACATAAATCCTTAAGTATTAAAACCGCTTATTTATGTACCTGAACTTGTGAAACCGTTGCATTTAGGTCCAAAGGGTGGTTTTGCAATGCAGTTTGGTGACATGGACTACCATGTCACCAGCCATGTGGCCTTGCACAGACAATATACATAGTTTTTAAATTTTAAAATATGAATTTCAGGGGTTTAAAATTTTTAAAATGATTTTTGATTTTTCTATATTTTAAGAAATGATTTTCAGAATCTATATTTTCTAATTTTTTAATATAATTTTTAAATATTAAAGTTGATTTTTTAAAATTTCAAAAAATCTATTACATAAATTCATTTTTAAAATTTAAAATTATGAAAATCCACGTATATGACCCATGCAAGGGCACATGTGCATAATAGGGCCACATGGCAGGTGACGTGGTAGTCCACGTCTTCAAAACACCCTGCAAAACCACCCTTTGGACCTAAATGCAACGGTTTCGCAAGTTCAAATACCTAAATAAGCGTTTTTAATACTTATGGATTTATATGCACGGGCGGAACAAGTTTGAGGACTAGCGATGCAATGTACTCTTTTAAAAATGTCTATCCATTGTTACCATTGATTACCCGACATGACCGTCTTAATTGTTGTATCCTTTGATTAGCCTAAGTCTAGCTTGGCAACAAATTTAACCCTACTTAATGGGTAAAGCTTATTTAAACTTGATTGGATTAAAAACTAACATTTCGGCAAAATGTCGCAAAATAGAGAACCGATGTTCACCAGACATCCAATTATTCATTTAACTGATGACATATGATAGTTAGGGTTAGTAGCTGAGATTGGGTTGTTGATTTATGCATGCTTTGGTTTGTGATGGTGTGTTTGGTGTAGGATGGTCGGGAATGGTTATGGTTTAGGGGATGGTGTAAATGATATGTGTAGACGACTGGATCGGCTATGGTTTTATTCCGATGGAATAAAATGCAGATGAGGTCCGGCTTGAGTGCTTTGCAGAGTCGTTTATGGAGGGAAAGGTGAATCTGGGCAAAAAGGGTCCTTATGCTGGGTAGGGTGTGGGGTTGTCTTGGAGGAGCGTGGAGCAACACAAGTAGCAGTGACGCTGTCATCAAGGGATGGTTCCCACACAACACATGGCTATCATGTGGCAGTACAAGTTTGGTGTGCCTGCCATCAAGGGGTGATTCCAACACAACACGTGGCTATCATGTGGCAGTACAAGTTTGGTGCGCCTGCCATCAAGGGATGGTTCCAACATAACACGTGGCTATCATGTTGCAGTACAAGTTTGGTGCGCCAGCAGTGTGCGCTATGTGGAGGCACCTTGGACCCACTCTTGAGTGACCGGTTTGGGTCATCATTGCGGTGGTTTGACAACACGTCGTGGGGTTGTGAGAATAGCTTCGGTCTACAGCACTTCGGGGCCGTGAAACTATCTTCGGTCGAAAACTCTCCTAGGTCAAAACCAGGCACCTCAAGGCCGTGAGACTAGCTTGGGTCTACAGCCCTCCTAGGTCAAGACTGAGCACCGTCCATGGCATATGTGGCCCACAACGGAATTGTCAATCTTGAATAAGACGACAGGTGTTGAAAGGACGATGGTTAGTTATATCTGCCTTGGAATTGGATATGGTTAAAAGCATGGCTGCTTATGTTGATTGGTTCAGATGGATTGGCTCAAGGTTAAGGTTGGGTTATGATCGTTGATTGTGTGGTTTGGTTGTTAAAAATGGTTGTTAGCTAGAGTTGACCTTACTGTTTATTCAAAACTAATTAACAATAAATGAGCGAGATAGGGTGGTTTAAAATATCTATAAAACTGACTTTACACAAATAAATGAGCCTCCCTCTTCTTTTGAAGCCCTTATCACTAAATGTATTAGGAGGAGAGTTAAATAAATAACCAATGTCTAGATAACACTACCTCGCATATTTATACTCTTTTATATGGAGGTCATGATGATTACCCCTACTGGTGTCACGAGGAAGATGATCCGAGCTAAGACGGTCACAACGATGTTTAAGGGTCGTTCCAGTTGTTTGCAGAGACGCATAGTCATTAATCATTGAAGATATGGAGAGCTACATGTGCCGCCAAAATTAGCATCGTCCTCGTACCTCACCATCGCTCGTACCTTCAAGATTCAAGTTCGTATTGCTTTCAAAGGTGAATAACCAATTTTTTCCCCAGAAGTGTGCAGGATTCTCATAAGCACTAGCTTTTAGTGGATCGATCATCTCCTTTATTTAATTATTCTATAACAACGACATGGAATTATTTGCATATCCTAGCTAGCAGAGCTACTCCATGCATGTCTTTATTGTGCAATATATTCCTTCTAGATTTTTTTTCAATGCACCAATATATGCTTTACTCATTAAAGTTTTTTTTTTATGTATGTATGTTTGAGACAGACAACTGTACTTTTTTAGTAGTGTAGGATCGAGGAAAGGAGCGTTCAATAGTAGCAGTAGTAATTCGTACTGAATAGGTGACGTGATTTAGCTCCCCCGTCAAGAGGACTAATTAACGAACAATTTCGAGCATTTATATCCTCTGCCGTTGCTTGTGGCACGACCCGCGTTTTGAAATTACAGTTAACTAGGTAGCTAATTAGTCAATAAAGTAATAAAAAGGGTAATAACTGAATAGTTTCTCACCTTACAATTTATTTATACAATATTTAGTGTTCACGGATGCCGGATTTCGCAAACGAGTACATGAGTGCAATGTTTTTAGTTCCGGTTTTGCTAAATAGTAGTCGCCAGTTTTTTTTAAGTTTTAGGCAGACGACTATTTATTCAGGTTAGTCTGCATTAAATTGATTTTACTTTGGTGACTGTTTTTTTCAGTTCGTTTATACTATTTTTCTACTTAGTTCTACAGTGGAAATTTGGTTATTTTGTATTAAAAAAAACTTATATACATATGCTTATATTAATTTTAAATTTGTTTGCTGATTAATTGTTGTTTTTGGATAGGAACCTAATAGATTTTATAATTTATTTGTATGTGTTTTTTTTCTTTCTATGAATATTAGTTGAGCATGTGGGTACCATAAATCTTAAAAACAACCACCTGCCACTCAGTCGGCCCTTTTCTTTGTTTGGTTAATTGGGTATATACATGGCACTGCAAAGTGACCATTTTCGAGATATATCATTATAAAATGTATTCTCCACCTCGCTCCACTATAAAGTTACACAAGTTTGTTACATGCTATTATACAAAGTTTTAAAGTTGCCTTCTACCTCTCATTCTCTTTCTTCTTTACCAGCTTCGATGCTTGCTTGTTTCTTGTCCCTCCGTTCTCCGTTGAGCTCCACTATTGGCCCAACCTCTAGTGACCTTGAGCTCCGGCGACCAGCTCCTTATTGTTCCTCTAGCCCTCCTCCCTATGACCTTCCTCCTTTCTCCAAGTCCACGCCCAGATCTGGAAGCTTGCGACTAACCTAGCCATGGCCATCTCTCACTCAGCTAGCCAACC
>SPJY01006578.1:0-24105 GCA_005191435.1 Raddia distichophylla
GATCAATCTTCAAGATTGGTTTTTACAAATTCCCCAAAAACAAATCTACTAAAATTCTTGCAAATTTTTTGATCTACTAGGGAAAACCATAATTCTTCTCGATCTTCGTGGCAGTAGTTGATGCAGACCGGTCTTCCTCGCGGATTGATCAGCACGTCGATGGAGCGAGCGTGCTGATAACGTGTTAAGGAACCTCGCTACCGAGTGTAGTCCGAGGTATAAACGTGGACAATCAATCACAGAGAAAGATCAAACACAGGGGACACAAAAATGTATGGGTGAAGCTTCTCTTTATTATTTCTCAGATCTGTTATACAATGGTGCTCCACCTCTTCTTATATAGTACTGCTTAGGGTTTAGGCCAGGTCCATAAGTGGGACCCATCGGGGTGGAGCCGCCGGCCGGCCCTAGCCACACCATGCCGTGTGCTGGCCTTTGCCTGGCCGGGCTCCCCCCACGGGTGGTTTCCCAACAATTTCATCAGGCTAGACAAATTGTTTCAATAGTTGTTGCAGTAGGCTATATATATTGTTCTAATAGGCTAAACCAATTGTTTGAGCATGCTATATATATTGTTCCAATAGGCTAAACCAACTGTTTCACTTGGTTATACGTCCACTAGGTAAAAGTAATTGTTTCAGCAGGCTAGCCATATTGTTTCAACAGGCGAAACTAATTGTTCTACTAGGAAAACAAATTGTTTCAGTAACTTTTTTATAGCAGCATTGGTCTTGTTTTGTTCGTAAAAATACGAGAAACGCAGCGGTGCGAACTGTTTGTGCATTGGAGCAACCAGTCAAAATATATGGCCGTCGAAAGAGAAAACTGAAAGGAATCTTTTTGCTTACGTCATCGCTGACATCATTGCATGCAAACAGGGAGCGATGCGGCAAACTTCGAAACAATGGTGGAAGAAGTTTTGTTCCGGTGGGGGCGCAGAGTTGTTTCAGCTCTTGTACGTATCATTGTTGCGTTGGACTGGGCCAACGCAGTGTCCGATCGCGCGCGCACGAGTCGGACGTCCGTCCCCAAGTCCAAGCCATATTTAAAAGACTCTTTATTTCTATTATTTACTAATTAATTTGTAGAAGTTAACATTTGTAATGTTTCAATTTATTTATGCACCTTTACCATAAAATTTTGGTTGCATTTTGGTAAGTTTTCAAATTTTTATGGCTAAAATTCATTTATAGATCTTACCATGTTTTTTGTTGCATTTTTTCAAATTTTGTGGCATGTTTACAATTTTATGGGTTTTTTGTTGACTTGGAAATGCATTTAAGATTTCTATTTTTTTCTAGGATATTTCTGTTTGCTTGAATTTTGTTAAATCTTCCTTTTTTTAATTCATTCTATAGAATTTAACAATCCTAATACTTAAATTCTATAGAAAAATTTCAAAGATGTATCACAAAACAAACGAATAAAAAAGTATTGCACTTTTCATTTGTTGTTCTCATTTTTTAAAAGAACAATATGTCATGTATAATTTTTTTAAAGATCATTATCATGACCGCGGTGCCTCTCGAAAAGCTTTTTTCGCAGGATTTTTTAAGTGGCCAAAAAAGTTAGAATAAAAAATGAATTATTTAATAATACAACTATTTGTGAATCATAAATGTTTCAAAAATAGATAGATCTTTTTGTGAACATAAAATTTTCGCTGCATTTTGGAAAGTTTCCAATTTTTTATGGCTAACTTTTTTTGTTGGTTTTTTGTATTTGTTGCATGTTTACATTTTTTTTTGGTTTTTTCGTTGACATGGAAATGCAGTTAAGATTTCTAAATTATTTGTAGGTTTTCTTTTGTTTTCTTGATTTTTTTAAATCTTTTGCTATTTTGAATTCACTCTATAGAATTTGACAATCCTAATACTTAAATTCATTTATGAACTTTGGTTTTTTGGGTGTTTTTTCTCTGAAATTGACATGGCGCGTCCTGGTTGTGACATGTGGCGACAAAAACGAGTGGGCAAAAGCTGAAAAACGGACGGGTGAGGGAGTCAGGAGTCAAACCTACGACCTCCCCTTTATCAAATATAAGGGAGAGACCAACTGAGTTGTGCATCATTTGTGTTGTGTGTGAGGTAGAAAGGGAAATAGAATAGGAAAAGTAGCACTGTGGTAGAGGAAAAGGGCCTGAGAAAATAGGGGGCGATGGGGACTCGAACCTAGGACCTTTGGTTTGAAGGCTACCGCACTAAACCAACTGGCCATAAAGCCCGCATTGTTGCAACCTAAATCAAAAAATTTGTTTTATATGTAAGTATTGAATGGACGGCTAGATTGACCCGATGGGCGCAATCGGACGGACGTGGCGGCCGGCACTGTACAAAGTGGACACGTGTCGCGCGGAGGACATCAGCGCTAGCGCGTTGTATATGTAAATGATATGAATCACATTTCTTGTTGCACTATTTTTTCCTGATGCCATGCACTGCCAAAGCCCAAATTCCATCATACATAAAAATTTGGTTTTTAATGTATTCTTGTTAATTCTAAATAGGTGTCACTTCGCATTTTGATTTTCGCCACACTACAGGTTCATGGATATACATAGCAATAAGTGGGAGAGCTTCGGTGGGCTACTGACGAGCATGGAACCCGATCCAAATGTCGATTGGGATAACTTACAAATTGTAGAGACATATGATGACGAAGGTAGAATTGAGCTTATGAGTGAGGATCAGCTATATGTGGTTTTGGGTTTGAGGGATGAGGATGAGAGAGGAAAGATGGCTGAACCAAATGGTTGTGCAATGGTCGAGCAAGGGGGTGATGATGAAGGTGTTGTCATACCAGATGAGCTAGTGATTACATATGATAAGGATCACCCAAAAATGGATCTTGGCACTATGTACCTATCAATGAAGGAATTCCGGTTGGCTATAAGGCAATTTGCCATCAATGAGGAGTTTGATCTAGGCACTGAGAAGTCAGATAGGAAGAGATTTAGAGGGTTCTGCAAGTCTAGTGAAGAATGCCTCTGGAGGCTTGTTGCCTCTCTACAGAATGATAACAGTACGGTCAAGGTGAAATACTTAAATTATTTTTTAAAATTCATTTATGTGCATGTTTATGTCTTATTTTACTATCTAATATCCATGGCTTTTTAATTCTTTATGTGCAGGTGACAATTCTAGTTGATCGACATGATTGTATTTCAAATAGCAGGGTGAAGACCATAACACCATCTCATAATTGGGTAGCTAGCAAGGCTGTGAGTATACTTAGGAATTCACCCAAAATGGGTGCTAAAGAATTGCAAACAAAGCTGCAGGATGAACACTCCATGACAATTTTATATGTCACAGTCTGGAGGGGGAGAAAAAAGGCCCTCGCAGAGGTTTATGGTAAATGGGAAGAGAGTTTTGAGCTGCTATTCAGATGGAGGGCTGAGGTACTTAGGATGTCACATGGAAGTGTTGTGGAGATTGATGCACTAGAAATAGATGGGAATGTGTATTTTCATCGTTTTTTCTGTGCAGTTAAACCATGCATTGATGGTTTTTTAGAAGGATATAGCCCATATTTGGGTATAGATTCTACTGCAGTGAATGGAAGGTGGAATGGCCATCTAGCCTCAGCTATAGCAGTTGATGGTCACAATTGGATGTATCCACTTGCTAATGGGTTCATAGCTTGTGAGACAGAAGAAAATTGAACTTGGTTTATGAATCAACTTAAGAAGGCAATAGGAGATCCTCCACTTCTTGCAGTGTGCACAGATGCTTGCAAAGGCTTAGAAAATGCGGTAAACAATGTGTTTCCCAATGCTGAACAAAGGGAGTGCTCTTTTATCTTATGAAGAATTTTGTGAAAAGTTTCCATGACTTTGGAAGGATATATCCTGCAGAAAGGGCTTATAAGAAAGAGGTATTCACAGATCATATGGCAACAATCATTAGAGAATCAAATGAGGTATGGCGGTGGTTAAGTCAATACCATACTCTCAAGTGGATGAGGTGTGGCTTCAATACAGATATCAAGTGCGATTACATCACTAATAATGTAGCAGAGGTTTTCAACAACTAGATCCGAGACATCAAGGACTTACCAGTTGCTGAACTAGCTGACAAGGTTAAAGAGATGATCATGGGTTTGTGGAGGAAGAGAAGGATTAGAGAAATGCTACCAACTGGAAAGATACTACCAAGTGTTATGATTCAGCTGAGGGGAGGTTTGGGGCACTTGAGAGTTGTGGAATCTACTAAATGGGGTGCTAAGGTTTGGGATAATGACAAGAATTCTGAGAGGAATATTGTGAAGCTACATTAGAATACTTGTAAATGTCTTGAATGGCAGCACACTGGTAAGCCATGTCAACATGTTTTGGCCTTTGAAACATCACAAAAGAGAGTAGACCTTGAACAATTTGTGCATGAGTACTACTCTAGCCAAATTCAGGGCTGCTTATGGGAGAGAGATTGAGCCAATGACAGACAAATCACAATGGCCACAAGTCCATCTGCCATTTGTTTTGGGTGCACCACTTGCTAAGAGAAATGTTGGAAGACAAAGGAAGCTAAGGATCAAAGGATGCCTTGAAGGTGGCCACAAGAAGAAAGGTGTCAATGTTGGTATTAATGATGGTACCAATGATAACAGCACTGCTCCCACCAATGATAAGGGGAAGAAAATGATTAGAGGGCCGATGACTTGCCAGAGATGTTGTGAAAAGGGACACAGGCAAGCGTCACAAAATCATTAAATGGTCTGTGGGCAACAAGGGCCCCGGGTATCTTCCTAGAAGGCCCATAAAGCAACAAATGGGGGCAGCCCGAGTCGGCTGGAAGGAGATAGATATCAATCGGACTATGCCACTTGGAAGTCAAGGAAAGTTCAAGGATAGAGCTCGATCCCGGTTGATTAGGAGATTTATATCTGTAAATACTTGTGCGTATACGTGCTGTACACTCTAGAGATAGGATCCGATGTAACAAACTAGATATGATCATGTAACCATATCCACCTACACTATATAAAATGAGGGGTAGGGGTCGTAGTACGATGATCATCTCATCTAATTCTCTCCACAGCATACGATCTCGAGAACTCCTTATAATCGAGATTTCCTTATAATCCTAGAGCATAGGATTAGGGTGTTACCTCATCATTGAGGGTTTGAACCTATATAAAAAAGTTTCACTGTCTTGTGCTACCATTTGACTTGAGATCTTTCGCAACCAATATAAATTCTATTGCCGACAAGTACCTCCAAGGTTACAACTGTCGACAGTTGGCGCGACAGGTAGGGGAGCGTCAAGATCATCATCAATTTTGATGGTGTCTTCAAAGTTGCCGGGGACCATCTTCATGCTAGGACAGGCGTTCTACTTTCGAGCCCTTGACTTCATCACAGACGGCATCAACAACCTTCGACTCTCCGACCTAGGAGAGAGCTAATATGGAGAAGGTACAAGCACTTTACCATCCTCGCTTCCATTCAAATTGGCGAATTCTGCGGCCACCTTCTCCAAGTTGATGAGCCAGCAACTCCTTCCTATACCTACATCTAGTATAAACAGAGGTGAGCTCGCCGCCAACGCTTCCCCAGACTCGGACGCTATCCAATCTGGGGGAGTATCTACGCCTCAGCTCAGATTTCTTGTCTGGCTCAGGAACTCTGCTGCAACCTACGCGCAAATCTTTTCTGAGCGCGGATCAGGAGGTGACCGAGTTGAGGGCCAACCCCAAGGGCAGATCAGAGAAATCCAATCTACTTCAACTCAGTTCGTACGTGTCATCAACGGTGGCCAACCTCTCGGACAGAGTGAGCAACTTTTCTTCTCCCACTCGGACTCCGAGTTGGAAGGCAGCACCGAGGTCTGCAATTGCAATGAAGTTTTTGTGCTCGGTGCTGGCGACCTTCGTACAACCTCTCAGCGCGCTTGAGACGAAGCTGCACTACTGAGGTGGTTAAAACCGAGCAGCGCCAAGGAGAGGATCAAGAACGAATACGACAATTTTGAATCCGAGGTCACGACGTTTAGAACGAGTTTTGGGCGATGAAACTGCGGGAGCATGAAGTCTACACGACCCCGCAGGCCAACATCGTTGGTTCAAAAACTCTCCTGAAAATCATGGACCCACAACTCCCTGAAGAAAGCCCGCTAATTCAAACCTTGGCCTGGGCAATAGCTATGGTCGAGATGGCGGCGATACAACGGAATGACGCACAGCCGGCTCGAATTACGCCCGTGACGGCAAACAACTGGTCTGCACGCATTAGGCACATTCGTCTGCGAATGGAGGTTCCCACCAATCGGCGGTCCATGATCTCCGCCACGACATAGAAGCACGGAGAAGGGAGCGCGCTGACAGCGAGCAACCATCCTAAAATAAGCGTGGCTACCAGAGTCGGTGCGACGACGACCACACTGAGAGCACTGCCAGTCAACACGATCATCGTGGCGGGCATCATCACCAAGGCCAGCGTTATGGACGGTGCGACAGATCTCCGCGGCGACACGAGCCACGTCCCTTGGAAGGAATTCGGGCCTTCACCTCGGATCTCCACCGAGTGGTCTAGCCTGAGGGAATCAACCTCAAAGGCATCGATAAGTTCAATGGAGAGAGAGATCCAAGAATTGACTGCAGGTCTATGCCCTAGCAGTCAGCGCAGTAGGAGGATATCAGAATGTCATGGAAAATTACTTGCCAGTCGCTCTAACCCCAACCCTCAGACTTGGCTTACAAGGCTTTCGGAGAATTCCATCGATTCTTGGGATAATCAGGAGAAATTTATTGACAACTTTCAATGAACCTACGTAATACCCGCCGGAAGATGGGAAATAGGTCAACTACATCGGAGTAAGAATGAAACTCTCTGAGTTCATCAATCGCTTCACGAAGAAGACGAACGAGATTGGGGACGTTTCGGAGCAAACCGTCACCGACGCCTTTTTCGCATGATGTAAATTCGAGGAGCTAATCAGGCAGATAAACCGGGACCCCCAAGGACTCTCAAAGCAATGTTGACCATGGCGGACCAGGAGGCTAACGCCGAATAAGCCATCCTTAACCACTGAGGTGGTCACGATGGCGGAAACAAGAAAAAGCCCAATGATGAACTTGGCAAGCCGAATCATAAGAAGTGCAAAGGGGAGGACATGGTCGTGAATGTGGAGCGCAGTCGGTCCAAACCTCCCAATAACAATGACTACAATAAAGTCATGGAGGCGGTGTGCCCCTTCCACCCCTCGCAGGAAACATGTTGCAAAAGATTGCCTTATCCTGCAGAAATTCATGAATAATTCCAAGCAGTCGGCGGCTAAGGGCGACCTAGCAAGAAGTTGGATGGGGATTAACAAGATGCGGAACGTGAGATCAGCTACATATTTGGAGGATCGGATACGTATGAGTCTAAACGGAAGCAAAAGCTTACCACTTGGGAGATCAACGCTACTATGCCGGTAGCCCCAAAATAGTTATAATTGGTAATGAGGGTGCTTTATTACTCATATAGTTATAACTGGAAAGACAATGCAACAGCTTACCATATGAGTTATAACCGGTAATGAGGGTGCTTGGCTAGATGTTATTCTGGTCTTAAATGATGACAAAATTGTGGAATTAATCTTGTCGGTTAGTATTTTAATGTACTGTACAATAGATAGTATTGTCCAATAGAAAGTTTGAGAATCAATTTCACAAAGGCACCATGTCCCTATAATGTGAAGTGTAAACACAGGAGCAGGGACGCTAGGGAACACTACAGAAAGCGTCAGCAGTGTCGAGTGCCAAAACCGTCGACACTAGCACACAAGCCGTCGGGACAAGCTTCTCTCGACAGCCAGCCGTCGAGACAAGGCCTTCGAGAGAACTCCGTCGAGAGAGGCATTCTTTGTCGATGGTTCGACCGTCGAGACTACTTCTCTCAACAGCTATATAAAAACAGTCTAGTGTACTGCAACAGACGTCGTTTGCGCACGATGGGCATACTCTCGACGGCCACCAACTAACAGTCGAGAGAGATGAGACAGATATGTTGATACAGATAATGGCAGTTGGGACCTGCGGAGGGCCCACCACTTGACGGCCAATGTTATGCCATCGAGAGAGACCAATCTCACTCGACGGTTTGAGGGCAACCATCGACACTGATGGTAACGGTTGGGCCCTGCGGAGGGGCACGCCACTCGACGGCCAGAAATAAGCTGTCAAGACAGATACCATTTTCTCTCGACTGCTATTTATTCCATAGCCGTCGAGAGAACATACACTAGACGGTTTCCCTTGACTACACTCGAGAGAATAGATTACTCTCGACGGTTCTGGTAGAAACCGTCGTGAGAAAGTACTGTCTCGAGGGTTTTACCCTTTTTTGGACTCGACGGTCAACCCAGCGTAATTTGATTTTTAAAAATACAAAACAAAATTTGTTGCTGTTGATAAACAATGCGTTGAGGTTTGTGTATCAAATAATATCATCAGCGAAAATATAAAAATTTTCAGAGCATCTAACGCGACGAACACTACTAAATGGGGTGTTTTCCTGCTAAGTTATAGGTTATCGTACGGTATCTGATGTTTCGTTACTTACTATACAAAATACTTTAATTCAAAAATTTCAATTTCAATTAACAATTAGTACTTATAAAATGATGTAAAATACAAATTTATTACATTGATTTTTCTACTTCTAAAAAAACAATCAATTAAACTCTAATATATAGGAAGAAAATTGTATATTCAAAAAGGGTTCTCTCGACGACATAACGCGCGGCCGTCGAGAGAAATAACGCCGTGCGTCTGCTCTAACAGATGGCGTTTTATACTCGACGGTTCTTTTTTCGGCCGTCGAGACTAAGAAGCCATGGTTCGCTTTATCGACGGCCCTCTTGTGGACGTCGAGACATAGCGTAGACTATCGACGGGTCTCAGATGGCCGTCGATACTAGTTTCGGCACTCGAGATTGTTTCCGTTTCCTGTAGTGGAAGTAGTAGCAGAAGCAAAGGAAGAAAAGGCAAACAGCCAGAGGACGGACGCGAGCAGCAGAAGGCGCAAGTGTGAGCAGGCAGATAATAATAGCTAGGGGCACTATTGTCCTTTCACCAGCCTTTTAATTGGAAAAGAATAATAAAACTAAGAAAAGGGGGGAATGGCAGGGGAAATAAGGTGTGCATGAGGAACAAGGCAATTTTGCGAAGCCCATGTTGACAGTGGCAAATTTGCGAAGCCATGCGAAGAGAGTGGCAAATAGCCAATTTTCTCCACCTTAACAATTACTACTGGTCAAACCATTTCTCTTGCAGCTCGATTGGTTGGATGGAATTAAAAGAAAAGAATGAGAATTGAGAGATATGGGTCGTATGTTCCTTTAATTGTTTGAAGAGAATTGAGAGAGAGAGAGAGAGAGAGAGAGAGAGAGAGAGAGAGAGTTTACCACTTAAAGGAAGGGAATTCAATTCCCTGAAGGGAGGCATGGAATTGAATTCCCACCCACTTTCCATTCCTATTCCCATACCTTTAAAATGCCAATCACGCCCTTGGTTCTCTCTCATCTTCTCCGTCTCTAATGTGACCCACCCGCCAAGAATACTCCGCATCCTCGTCATCTACCACGATGTGTGCAAGCCATTGTCAGGCCAGGCGTGTTGCCCAGTGTCAGTGTCTTTGTCACCGTCATGGGCCGGTAGGCACCATCATTGCTGTGTTTGCAAGCCGCCACCGTCGCACATCTTGATTTGGAAGCGAGTTGGGACAATTAAAGCTCAAGTTTGGTTAGATTTGTGTTTGACTCGAATCAATATTGATCTTAGGATTATGCTTAAGGTCAAGCTCGATGGAAGCTCAGTTAGAGTTGAGCTTGGCTTGGTTAAGCTCGAATGAAGGGGACAATGCTATTATAAAAAAAAGGAGAATGTAAAGCTATATGAGTTTGATTGGGCTCGATTTTGAGCTCGAGCTCGGCTCGAATTGTTTGGACTAGAGAGAGGAATAGCTGGTCTAAGAATGTTTGTTCGGGCTCGGTTAGTCTCGACGAGGTTCAAGATTGATCTCATGTTTGACCCGAATTATACTTAAGCTCAGGATCAGACTCAAGATTAGCTCATTTAGCTTTTAAACTTGATCAAATCTTGATTAGCTCGTCGAACTCAATATTTTGGTCCAACCCTAACATATACACCTGTGTTTAATTCTTTTTTACATCCACCAAGTTTTCATATTTGCATATAGATGCTTGTTTTTCTAATCTTATTTTTTTGTGTGCACCATTTTTTATTGTTTTTAGACTCTTATCAAGATGCTAGATCACTCCGTGCCTTCGACAACACAATTGGATATGCGCGTATCACCCCTCTATTGTCAATGTAATGACAATTATTTTGGTTTTTGTATGTAATATAGATAGAGTATATAGAAACAACACGCTATAGGAAGGTTATATCTAAAATAACTCTCTCACCACTTAAAAACAACCATGAAAAGAATGAATTAAGAGTGCCCTAATGCCCCCAAACTGTCTCCTAATTACTCCCTAAAAATCACATTAACGATGCACATTATTAACTTCCACATCCCTTCAGAGCTCCCCCTCATGAAGAGCCACAAATGTCCGGCAAAAGAAATCGAATGCTACAATACCAACATGCTGCACACCAAATGTGCACTAGCCCAATCCACCAGCTCTTTGTAAAAACCAACATACAAAACAGACAACAAAGCAACCACATTATTCGACCCCACACACCACTAGTGGTGGGAATTGGGTCGTGCCGTGCCGGCCTGGCCCGGGCCCGTCGTGCCTTGGGCCAATGAAAAACGGGCCGGCACAGCCCAGTCAGCACTTCGGGCCGTGCTAGGCCGGCACAGAGTCCCAAAATCTAGGTCCGGCATGACCCAAAACATGTAGGACTGGCTTCGGGCCAGCCCGGCCGAAGCACGGCACGGGTGACAAAATATCAGGCTAGATGATTTTTTAGAAATTTGTACGTTCTTCAAATTAAAAAGTTGTTTATATGAAAAAGATGTGTCTCAAAATTATCTACAACTTTCGTGTTCAATTTAAATTCATCCAAAGAATGGAAGATCCCGAAAAATGCAAACTACTGACTCGTGTCTCATCGTCGTGCCTGGTTTCCAATCCCGGCACAGCACGCCATTCGGGCCCGACCCATCTTTTTCCCATGTTGTGCTGTGCTTCAGGCCACCTTTTTCGGGTCGTGCCCAGCTTGGCTCGGCACGAACAGTCCGGCCCAAACTGACAGCATTACACACCACACGAGCACTACACTACAAGTTCTTTTTTAAAGAGTAACAAGACTACAAGTCAAGAATGTAAACAATCACGCTACCGGGTGTAATCCGAGATTATTTATATGCGCACGTCATAGACATCGAAGAACAATCAAACACAATATATTGAACAAAGAATGTGGGAGGGGATGATAATCTTTATTACTTTTCTCAGGTGTACATAATAGATGTATTCCTCTCTTATTTATTCTTGTCTGCTTAGGGTTCGTGTAGTCCACTGAGTGGGCCCTATCCCAGACATGTGTCAAGCCCAAGGCCAGCGGCCACCAAGGTCGGGTGTAATCCGAGATTGTTTATATGTGCACAAGTCGTAGAAATCAAAGAACAATCATACATAATATATTGAACACATGATGTAGGAGAGAACAATAATCTTTATTACTTTTCTCATATGTACATAATAGATGTATTCCTCTATTATTTATTCTTGTATGCTTAGGGTTCAGGTAGTCCACCGAGTAGGTCCTATCCTAGACAAGCTTTAGGCCCAAGGCCAGCGACGACCAAGGTCGGGGTTTCTCAATACTTCCCCATGGACATTGCTACATGATGCATATGCCTCAAAACTCCACAAACCCAATGGAAAAAGTTATAGAAAGAAGAGTACATGACATACTCTTATTGCACGGATTTGCCATATTAAAAACCTCATGTGAGAAATTTCATTGAAAACTCACTTAAGGGAAAAATGTATGGATCCACCCAACGTTTCTTCTTGTTCGTGCGTTCATTCATTCAAGTTGGGTACTTTCGTGTCCAAGATTTAATTCAAAGTATGCGAAGTTTCTCCTCCTAAATTCTACACTTCTTTAAGCCTTGTCATTTCATTTTTTTTACGCATCTTTCAAAGTCAAAGGTAGACATGATGTAGGAAGGAAAAGCATAAGTCTGCCAGTTTTTTACATGCCTTACTGTACTGAATATAGATTTCATCTTGAGGGCTTATATGCCTAGTTAAATTTTTCCTCACATATCCAATGTACACTCGTGCAACACCTGCTTCGTTATCTTTATGAAACGTATTAGGGGTTGCTCAACTTGCAATCCATAAAGGGGGTTGTGCCGCGCACAAACGATGCAGTATTTTGCAGTTATTTTGTGGCTGCCAGCCTGGCCCGAGCCCGTCGTGCCTTGGGCCGGTGCAAAACGGGCCGGCACGGCCCGGTCAGCACTTCGGGCCGTGTCGGGCCGGCACAGAGTCTTAAAATATAGGCCCAACATGACCCCAAAGCACGTTGGGCCGGCTTGGGCCGGGCCGGCCCAAGCACGGCACGGGTGACAAAATATCAGGCAAGATGATTTTTTAGAAATTCGTACGTTATTCGAATTAAAAGGTTGTTTATATGAAAAAGACGCGTCTCAAAATTATCTACAACTTTCGTGTTCAATCGAAATTCATCCAAACAAGGGAAGATCACGAAAAATTCAAACTACTGACTCGTGTCTCATTTTGGGCCGGGCCGACCCAAGCACGGGCCGGACAGTCGGGCTGGGCCAGGCGGCGCGTCATGCCCTGTTTCCAATCATGGTACGGCACACCATTCGGACCCGACCCATCTTTTTCCCATGTTGTGCCGTGCTTCGGGCCGCCTTTTTCGGGTCGTGCCCGGCTTGGCTCGGCCTGGACAGTCCGGCCCAAACTCTCAACATCACACACCACACGAGCACTACACTTCAAGTTCTTTTTTAAAGAGTAGCAAGACTACAAGTCAAGAACGTAAACAACCACGCTACAGGGTGTAATCCGAGGTTATTTATATGCGCACAAGTCGTAGACATCGAAGAACCTGCGGGACCAAACAGTTCCTGGGTCCAGTGTCAGTGACACGTTTGCAACCGAGCCCAGTGCAGGGCGTTGCTCCGTGCACAGCACCATATCCGGAAGCGGTTCGCTTCGTTGGGGGAAACGCCAGGCTTGTGTAGCCAAACAAGCAACAAAACGTCGCGCCGTGTACGTTCATTTGAATGACATGTGGGCCCAATTTATGATGGGCTCCACACGTCATCGAGTTGGTAGGTAAAAAGCGATGTAGCTTAGGCATTCGCACCCGAGGAAGTGGGCAGCACGGGGCGCGCCTGACGCCATCCTGCCCACGCCCCATCTGGGCGTGCACACGGACGGCCCAGATCCCTCCAGGCGGCCGACACGGACGGTCGCGATTCGCGCGCCGCATAGAAGGCAACGCCCGGTGTGCACGGGCAGGTTATTTTACATTTCTGCCCTCTCCCTCCGCTGCTACAAGAGGGGGGCGCCGTGGTGGTCGGAGGTGGTGGTGGGGCAGCGCGTTCGAGGGAGTGGGAGAGGAGAGACGACGGGGAGGCGGAGAGTCCTCGCCGAGGTCGCATAGCCTCCGCTGCTCTCGGTAATGGCGGCTGCTCCCTCGTCCTTGCCGGCGTCTCCTCTGGGGCGGTGGAAATCTAGGGTTCTAGGCCGCCTCTTTCGACACTCGGGTTAGATCGATCGCTGTTTGTTTGACGCGGTTGTTTTCCAGGGGGCTCTTGTTCGAAGGGGTTTATGGCCTGTTTGCGTTAAGGGTTTCTTGTGATCGATGTGGATGTTTGCGCGTTTGTTCATTCGGTTTTTTCGTTTATGTTTTCTGGGAGGGTGACTTTCAGTTTTTGCCACTCTTTACAAATTTTTTTTTTAGGAAAGCCACTCTTTACAATTGGTGTTTCAGTGTTTGCCTCTATGGCCCACTGTCAGTGACTCCGATGGTCCCACATGTCATACACGGGTGGCCAATACTGAAAACTCCCTTTTGGGAGGGGTGGTGCATTTGTCTGCATGTTTCTCCGGATGTCGGATTTGGGAGGGGTTTGTTTCTGTTTACCTTTGTTCTTGACGTTTATTTTGTGAGTTTTGGGTTTTTGTGGGTTTTTTTTATTAAAAAGTCTTGAACTTTTTTTTAAAAAAAACAATTTTTTTGTTAGCCTTTATTTGTCATATTTTTTCAATGGATTTCAGTTATTTGATTTGTATGTTGATGCTTTTTTAGTTTTGTACATTGTTACTTGTTGTGTCAGTTGTTTGTTAAAGATTATTTTTATGTGGTTCCAAGGTATATAACGGCGCGTCTCCTTTCACAGTCGTTTTGCAGTTTTTTTAAAAAAATTAGAGGGCCATCGTTAAAGGATTTTAGTGTGTGTTGTTTTTCTTTTGTATATATATTGGTGGTTTCTTCGGTTCTCCTAAGTCCCAACTCCCAAGTTCTAGCCTGGGTTTGGTCTGCCTCTCACCTTTTCGACAAAGAACAGCGAGAAATGCATAGCAAAATGAATCTTTTTTTTGCTTCTTTTTCTTTGGATTTGGTATTATATACTTGTTCAGGGTAGATTCTGTTCTGTTCTGGCTTACTTTATTTCCGTTACATGATTTGTTCACTTGTTTATGTGCAGGGTACAGCTGGTTGGCGGTTTTGGGCTTATTACAGTTGGCATGTGAGTGTACTCTGCTTGTGTGTTATGCTCTTTCTTGTTGTATTATTTGTGCTCTCCCTTATTTTTTTTGGCAC
This sequence comes from Raddia distichophylla, assembly GCA_005191435.1. Taxonomy (NCBI): domain Eukaryota; kingdom Viridiplantae; phylum Streptophyta; class Magnoliopsida; order Poales; family Poaceae; genus Raddia; species Raddia distichophylla. The sequence goes on from SPJY01006578.1 coordinate 14,776, forward strand.
CGAGAGTTGTTGCGATCAATAGTTCTAAAGATGCATAGGGTTTTGGAGAGGTTTATGATAGGTGTTTAGCTGATACACGTATGAACAAATCTGGTCCTTTTACCAGTTTGTGATTGTAGTTACCTTTTCGCGGAAATTTTGCACTGGGAGTTGTTGCGATCAATGGTTCCAAAGATTGGTAGGGTTTTGGAGTGGTTTATGATAGGTGTATAGCTACGCAAGTATAAAGCTTGTCCTTCTAGCAGTTACCTTTTCGCGGAGACAGATGCATGAGGAGATAGATGCATGACGATGAGGTTCATAATTATAACTGACAAATACTGAATTTCTTTTATCTGGTGGAAATGTGCTATTATCCTGCACTACTAAAAAAATAAATTTGAATAGAATGTCTTTGTTTGGAACTCCCGCTGGAAGCAACTTTTTGTTATAAACTACAATCAGAAAAAAAAATATTTAACAGAAGAATGAAGTTGTGAATATCTCTTTTAATTCAGTTAATGCAAGGAAAAAGGACTTGTAGTTTTGCTTGATTGTGTGAAGTATTTAAGCTCACGTTACTATACATACCTTGCTTATATTCTAAGTATGTTATGTTAAAAACCTTGTGCATAGCAGAGCATCATAGACCATCGATACTTTTAAACCTTTATAGTCTAGTGTTTGGTTGATCATTCCTATCATCTGCTCTCTGCATATGATTATCTGCTGCCACCAAATGTATTAAGGAGATGCTTTGATGTGTACTGTGGTTTGTTTTGTATTTTTTGCTTTGATTTGTAGCAGGGCTTTTTTTTGTATTTAAATTGGCAGGTAATTATTACTTCATGTCTTATTTGTGAAAGACTTTTTTCTTTATGGTTGTTTGCAAATACTTAATTAGTTGGCCATATTGTGCTTGTTTCGACTTCTATTTGTTTTGTATAAAATGTTTATTTTTCAATGGCTTCTCATATTAAGATGTGTTTTTAATAAGAGCCATTATAAGGAATGATGAACACCTTACTAAGAATACATAGTTTCAACCTCCAAACATCCCTTCAGCCTTTTGTGCATTGTGATAAAGAATTTATGGACATTTTGTTGCACCACATGCAACGTGGCACTTGTAAGCTTTTTATCTCATATCTGGAGTCTTTGTGTGTTTACTTTCTGCTTCTAGAGTACCATTATACCTTTCCTGTTCTTAAGAAGTTTGCATATGATTATTCCATGAATGTTTGTGTTGTAAGTTGATGTCTTTGATTATTTTCAGCATTGACTTGTTTTGAATCCAGTTTATGCGAACTAATTTGATAATTACGTATCTTCGATGTGATTCACTATGATGTTTAATATTTAATATTTAATCACATGGAAATGTACTCTTTACTGTTTTAAAGCCAAGCCACATGAAATTCATTATGCTTCTATTTCTCGCATGCTTTTGAGTTCTTGTCTGATTGAGCTGTTTTATATGCACTATCACAGTTCACGTAAATGGAGTCTCACAATGGCGAGGTTGATGATTTGCCGCCACCGCCTCCTGTGCCACCAAATGTTGATCCTATTAAAGCTGAAGAAACTAAGAAGTTGACAAAACCTAAGAGGTCCCTGATTTCCCGACCTGGTTTCGGCAAAAAGGGGCAGCAGATACAGCTTTTAACAAACCACTTCAAAGTTTCTCTCCAGACTACAGAAGATTATTTCCACCACTATTATGTAAGCCTATTATTCTTGCTCACCACCTTTTTTTTGTGTTTCTTGCATTCATATCTGATTGCCACTTTTGCTATTGTTTTATTGAACAAAGGTGAACCTGAAGTATGAAGATGACAGGCCAGTGGATGGGAAAGGGGTTGGCAGAAAAGTTATTGATAAACTGCAACAAACTTACGCTTCTGAGCTTGCTAATAAAGATTTTGCGTATGATGGTGAGAAGAGTCTGTTCACCATTGGTTCTCTCCCACAAGTCAACAATGAGTTTACTGTAGTGCTGGAAGATATTTCCACTGGAAAGTAATTATCTTAAACTATTTCAATTTCTTCCTCCAGATCTAGTAATATCAGTTACGTCTTGCTCATTATCTTCTTATGTTTAGGTCCGCTGCAAATGGTAGCCCTGGGAATGACAGTCCTTCAGGAAGTGACAAGAAACGAGTGCGAAGGCCATACCAGACAAAAACTTTTAAAGTTGAGCTTTCCTTTGCAGCTAAAATACCTATGAGTGCAATTGCTCAGGCATTGAGAGGTCAAGAATCTGAGAACACTCAGGAAGCAATTCGAGTTATCGATATTATTTTGAGACAGCACTCCGCAAAGCAGTATGTTTTGTGCAAATATCCTTGTTTTTTCATTTAAATTTGCCACATTTAACCCAGGGCTGCATGCATGTTGTTCCAGCAAGGCTGCATTATACCTATTTGCATTCTAATGTTTTTTTTATGGTTTGCAGGGGTTGCCTTTTAGTTCGTCAGTCCTTTTTCCATAACAATCCTTCAAATTTCGTTGACTTGGGTGGTGGTGTGATGGGCTGTAGAGGATTCCATTCCAGCTTCCGTGCCACACACAGTGGGCTTTCTTTGAATATCGGTGTGTTCTATCATCTATGTGCAGTCTTTGCATAGTTTTCTGGCAAATATTATGCAGTAGGTGATAATGCATATTCAAATGTGCAGATGTGTCCACTACAATGATTGTGAAGCCTGGCCCTGTAGTTGATTTTCTAATTGCCAATCAGAAGGTTGATCACCCAAGCAAAATTGACTGGGCTAAGGTAAGTGTTATGTTCATGTTGCTAATAAAAATAATGTTATGAATTTGATTGCCATTTGTGTGGATGTCTATTATAATATCTTCTTTAATTTTGTAGGCCAAACGCTCACTAAAGAATTTAAGGATAAAAACAGGTCCAGCAAACACTGAATACAAGATTGTTGGTTTGAGTGAAAGGATTTGCTATGAACAAATGTGAGATCATTCTAACAATTGTTGTTACTATGCTCATCTTATTGTATACACTGGATGCTTGCCTTTACAATTTTTTTTTCTTGGTTGCGTTTATCATTTTGAAACAATTTTTTTTATTTAATTTTCTGTACTAACTTTTGTTAAGAGTGCTTGGTGATATCTAGGTTCACACTTAAGCAAAGGAATGGTGATAACGGTGACTCTGATGCAACTGAAATATCAGTGTATGACTACTTTGTGAAGAACCGGGGCATAGAATTGAGATATTCTGGTGATTTTCCCTGTATTAACGTAGGGAAACCAAAGCGACCGACATACTTCCCAATAGAGGTAATTATTGTTGTAACCCCAAGATAGGCCTTGTTCTTTTCAGCTTAAATTAAATTTTCTTATTTTGTACAATGTAGTACTTTGTAGTCAGTTTTGTGGGATTTTTAGTAGTTCTTAGAATTACTAAAATATATTTTTTTATAATTTTTTGGACATTCAAGACCTCTCTCAAGGGATCAAAACTTTTTTAGATTAAAACTTTCAGCAACTTTAAGCTGAAATGAACAAGGCCATCATTCCTTTGCTGTACCTTGTTTGTGCTGATGTTGTAGCAAATACTATGTTTTGGCAGCTATGCTCTCTGGTGCCTTTGCAAAGATATACCAAGGCTTTGAGTACTCTACAAAGGTCTTCGCTTGTTGAGAAATCCAGGCAGAAACCTCAAGAAAGGATGTCGGTTTTGTCCGATGTAAGTGGCTCCTGCGCTTTTGTTGTGTAGCTGTAGCCTGTAGGTGTGCTTCCTGAACTGTTTTAACGACAATTGCAAATTGGCAGGTACTGCGTAGCAGCAACTATGATTCAGAACCAATGCTGAAGGCATGTGGCATTTCCATAGCTAGGAATTTTACTCAAGTTGGTGGTAGGATACTGCAACCCCCCAAGGTTTGGAATGCTTTTTTTATAAAAAAATATCACTTTGCGCTTGTGAAACTGTGATTATTGATATGATTTTTCATCTTGTTGTGTAGCTAAAAGCTGCAAATGGTGAAGATATTTTTACACGCAATGGCCGGTGGAACTTCAATAATAATGTCAGTGTGTCTACTAGATTCAATAATCACTTCATAATCTATGTGTTGCCAACCTTAACTTTGTTACCTATGTTTTCCAGAGGCTCATTAGAGCATGTAGTATTGAGAGATGGGCAGTGGTTAACTTTTCTGCGAGATGTAATGTTAGGGATCTTATCCGAGACCTCATCAAGTGTGGGGGCATGAAAGGAATTGTATGTTTTTCACTTTGATTTTGTCAATCTTCACATGCACTTTTACTCTCTTTTTTGGACTTGGCAGAATATAAATCGAGGGTACACATTTTGACTCACTTCATTTTTTTTTTTACTTCGCAGAAAGTAGAGAATCCTTTTGATGTGTTTGAAGAAAATCCTTCAATGAGACGGGCTCCTCCTGCTAAAAGGGTGGATGACATGTTTGAACAGATAAAAACAAAGCTTCGTGTTGAACCCATAAAAACAAAGCTTCGTGTTGAACCCAAGTTTCTGCTGTGTATTCTTGCTGAGAGGAAGAATTCTGATGTTTATGGTTGGTTATGCTAACTAAATGCCGGTTCAGATAAGCATATCAAGGCATGTGTGACATCCATATTAAACTAATTTAATAGGGCCTTGGAAGCGAAAATGTCTTGCTGAGTTTGGGATTGTCACACAACGTGTGGCACCTACAAGAGTCAACGATCAGTATCTTACAAATGTCCTATTGAAGATAAATGCAAAGGTTTGTGGCTTCCCCATCCCCCAAATTCATTTTATACCATTGCTGACATCCACATCTTTGAATTCTGATCTATGGTTGTTATTTTGTTTCTTTTTGAAACCAGCTTGGTGGGATGAATTCATTGCTGCAAATTGAATTATTCCCATCTATATCTCTTGTGTCAAAGGTGCCAACTATTATCTTGGGAATGGATGTGTCCCATGGTTCACCTGGACAGTCTGATATACCATCCATTGCTGCGGTACGTAAAAGTTTTTCCTCACTTTCTGCACTGAACCTGCAAGATGTCATGATTTGATAATTTTGATGAATGTTTTTAATAACTTGATCAGGTGGTTAGTTCTCGTGAATGGCCTCTTATCTCAAAATATAGGGCTTCAGTTCGTTCGCAGTCGCCTAAGCTAGAAATGATTGATTCATTGTTTAAGCCACAAGGAACTGAGGATGATGGCCTCATTCGGTTAGAGATTTTCTTTGGCTTATCTTCATTCAGTTTTACCAGCTTTGTGGCATGTTTCAGTTAAATATGTTGTGGGTCTTTATGCCTCACTTATCCTGACTGGATATTTTTCAGTGATTTACTTATTGATTTCTACACCAGTTCTGGAAAGAGAAAGCCAGAGCAGATTATTATTTTCAGGTTGGTTACCCTTTAAGAATATCTAATTGTAAATGTCTCTTCAAGTAGTCAACTTCGCATTCTTCAATCATGAAGAATTCTCTTGATTTTGAACTGTGTCATCTTTGTCCCACTTTTTTTAATTGATGTTGATTTTCTTTATCAGGGATGGGGTTGGCGAGAGCCAGTTTACGCAGGTGCTGAACAAAGAGCTGGATCAAATAATTGAGGTACTGTGTACAAGTAATTCAGTTCATGTGGCCCTGGTTTGTTATACTGAATATCCACATGATGCGAGTATCCTCCACCGAGAGATGATTGTTATACTGTATATCCACATGATGCGAGTATCCTCCGCCGAGAGATGATATTAATATATTTCTAATTGTTGCAGGCATGCAAGCATCTTGATGAAAATTGGTCTCCCAAGTTCACACTAATTGTAGCACAGAAAAATCACCACACAAAATTCTTCTTGCCCAATTCTCCTAATAATGTCCCCCCTGGTAAGATACATTATTCATCTTCTTGGGCAACTCTTGGTGACCATTTATTTTCTGCTAATTTGAACGGTGCAATTCTTTAGGAACTGTTGTGGATAATGTAGTCTGCCATCCAAAGAACTATGATTTTTACATGTGTGCTCATGCTGGAATGATTGTAAGTATTCCCTTGTTATTCTGGTTGCAAAGATTTATGTTGGTGTTTTTATCTCTTTCAGCATATGTTTTGATTGATAGAGCTAAGTGTTTGTGTGCCTGTTTGTCCCATGTCAGGGTACTACAAGACCAACACATTACCATATCCTGCATGATGAGATTGGCTTCTCCCCAGATGATCTTCAAGATCTAGTGCATTCGCTCTCATATATGTTAGTAATTTTCTTTTCTTTTTTTGCATGATGTTTTTTTTTTTGCCTAACTTGCAATTGTTACTTTGCAGATACCAAAGAAGCACAACAGCCATATCAGTCGGTAAGTTTCTTGTGTTCTCCTAAGGCGTTGCCTCCCAACTCCAACCTGCTCTATGCCCATGCCTATGTATCTTTGCTTGTTTTGCTTTGCAGTTGCTCCGATCTGCTATGCGCATCTTGCTGCTGCCCAGGTTGGCCAGTTCATGAAGTTTGATGACATGTCAGAGACATCCTCGAACCAGGGCGGCCACACCTCGGTTGGCAGCGTGCCGGTGCAGGAGCTCCCTCGCCTGCGTGATAAAGTGAGGAGCTCGATGTTCTTCTGCTGAGCTGAACAGCTGCTGCCTTCAGAGAGCTTAACTTTTGGTTCGATGTAGTTCGTTCTTTACTCCATGTATGTTCTTGGCAGCGACACCTGTGATGTTGCTAAGCTAGGTGATGAATGCTCTTGGTGCATCAGAAACCTATAATCCCTAGTATGCTCGTTGAACGTTTGCTTTGAAGACGTCTGAATCGCAAATTGATCTCCGAGTTATTTCGTCTGTGATCTTTTGTTTTTGGAGTTCTTTTTTTGTAGTTGTTTTGATGGTTCGGATGGTTCGGGAAATTGTCCGTAGGATGGTGCTCTTCAGTATTGCTGACGAAGCTTTGTTTGTTGACGTTGTAGTTTGTCTTTAAGGCCAATCCATGAGCCGAAACACTAGGTCGGTGGTGGAGTTACGCTCTCAATAGCATATTTTGCACGCAAAACTAATTCTGTTTTCTTTTAGGGAAATTCCTGGGGACGTCCATGCGGGATCCGGACGGGATCGCCCCCTCGCGCGCTGTGCCGAAGGAGGAGGCCTACCGCGCCGCCGTCGACCTCGCCGTCGCCGCCGGCCGTTCGGGGTGGTGTTCGGGTTTATATTTGGGCCGGGGAAGGGGGCGGCATGGCGGTGGTTGGGGCTCGTCGGGGATGGCGGCGGAGGTGGCGGTGGCGCTGCCGGAGCCGGGGGAGGGGGTGAAGGCGGTCGGCCGATGGTGGAGGGGGGACCGCTCCTCACCCCCTCGGGTTAGGGTGGGCGGCGACGGGGCGGGAGGCTGGGGCGGCAGAGCGGCCGGTGGCGAGCACCGGCCGACCGGGGCGGAGGTAGGAGGCGGCAGGGGCGCGCGGGGGTGTGCGGAGCAAGAGGCGGAGCGAGGGGGAGGGGGCGCGAGTGAGGAAGACGATCCCGTCGGGGAGGGCTTCCGACGGGATACTGTCGTGTAGTCGCCCCCTTCTTTTATCATAAACGTTGAAGAATTGGATGTGGTCGACCGCCTTTGAATTGATCTAGGGCAAAGTAAACGCAGGCTCGAATCAGTTGCTACTGAGTATCCGCAAATGCCACTGCCGCTCTTTACAGCATGTTAGCTATGGTTTGAATTTCTATAATTTAAATTATAAAATTTTAAAGAGTTAATAGGATATTTTCAACTACCGAAGTACGTTATCCGATATTTGCAACTATTTCGTTGTTGTGATATATGTTATTATGAAACTGTTTACTTGTAAGTTGTAATACGTCCCATTAGTTAACTTTTCCTTGGACTGAACATGGAGTGACCATTTTGCTTCGTACCTCCTATTCTTCTCTCACCTTAGCGAGATCTATTTGCCACTCTCTTCGCATGGCTTCGCAAATTTGCCACTGCCAATATGGGTTTCGCAAAATTGCTACTTAGTTCGTTGACACCTTGTTTCCTCTGTCATTTCTGTCTTTTTAATTGTTTTTAATTTCTTTTTTCATTTTCAGACTACAATGTCCTTGCCTAATCAAATACCGGATTGCATGTCTGGCGAGGTCGCCGTCTGTACGTCTCCTGCTCCCGCCCTAGGTTGCCGCCCGCCGTCTCCCGCGTACTGAGCCGCCGGGCACCATCTCCCGTGCGCAGCCCGCAGGCGATCGTTGCCACTTGCCTGGTCGGTAAGCAAGCGATCGTTGAATCAGGCCTTGTTTGTTGAAGCAGGCGATCGTTGCCAGGTCGGTAAACAAGCGATCGTTGAAGCAGGCGATCGTTGCAAGATTAATTTCTTGAATCAGGCCTTGTTTTCATAGTGTTTAGTATCTACCGCCTGAACTTTGATTGAAAATCCATCATTGCTTGTTTATCCCACCTGTATAATAACTAGCAGGGTCATCGTGCCCATGGCGCGCCACTGTATGCCGTCTTATATCTATGAAAATAAACATGTCTCACAAAACAAACGAATAAAAAAGTATTACACCTTTCGTTTGTTGCTCCCATTTTTTTAAAAAAAAATAATATGGGATATATTATTTGTTTTAAGGTCATCATCACGACATCACGGTGTCTTCCAGAAAGCTGTTTTCGTAGAATTGTGGCCACAGAGGTTAGAATAAAAGGGAAAAAAGAATTATTTCATAATACAACTATTTGTGAATCATAAATGTTTTAAAAATAGCTAAATCTTTTCATGAACATATTCATGAATACATGCTTTTAAATTATAGCTATATATTTAAAGGGAAATGCCTCCCACCGCTATTCGTCGGACGCCCGTGGCCCAGCAGCGCGGCCCAGCGAACCAAACCGCACGCGCCCTCTGCTGATGTCGATGCTAGCAAAAAAAAATGAGCAGTTAATTTTTTGATTTAATTTTCTCATTTTTGTCTCTATTTCATCTGGAGTCCAAAACGCATAGAACAAATTTCATAATTCATTTAAAATCTTAATTAACTCATTTTAAATACTTTTAATTTTTTTAATTTTTAATTTTTTCATTAGCCAAATTGTTTCAACAGTCTATATAGATTGTTTCCAATAGGCTAAACTAATTGTTTCAGTAGGTTAGACATATTGTTCCAATAAAAAAAACTAATTGTTGCTCTTGGCTAGACATATCATTCCAGTATGCTAAACTAATTGTTTGAACAAGCCAAAAATATTGTTCCAATAGGCTAAACCAATTGTTTCAACAGGCTAGATAGATTATTCCAACAGGTTAAACTAATTGTTTCAACATGGCAAACATATTGTTCCAACAGGCTGTACAAATTATTTCTGTTAAGGAACCTCGCTAC
>SPJY01006601.1:0-27113 GCA_005191435.1 Raddia distichophylla
GCCGGGGAACGCAGCGATTTTTTTTCAAAAAAAGAGATTTCTTTGAGTGTAACATCTAAATTATTTAATCTACCACCCTAGTTTAATGGGAATCACCCTGCTCCGTCTTTGTTTCTGCGGAACAAGCAGAGCAGCGCATGACCGGTTTTGATCTCCCGGAAAACTTCCGACAAAATCCGAAGTCACTGGTGCGAAGGATAAGACCTCGAGTCCTACCTCCGCAAATCCGTGTCTCTGAGTTACCGAACCTCACGAGCAATCTTTCCCTCGTCACCGAGACACCTTCATCAACGATGGCTGCCGAGAAGACCATTCTTGAATTCTCAGCCCCGTCAAGCACCAATGTCCTGGACCTGCCACCAATGTGGGTGACGGTGGTTTTGAACTGAAGCCAGCTCTTATCAACACGGTTCAGGCTAGCCCCTTCTATGGCAAGCAAACGAAGGATGCCAATGCACACCTGCAGCACTTCCTTGAAATCTGCAGTACCTTCACCATAAAGAATGCAACTCCTGATGTTGTCTGGCTAAGCCTTTTTCCGTTCTCATTGATCGGGAAGACAAAACAATGGTTTTATGCCAACAAAGATGTAGTCTCAACTAGGGAGAAGTGCTCTAATGCCTTCCTCACCAAGTATTTTTCACTGGGCAAAACCAATGCCCTGCGGAACAAGATTTCCGCATTCCAGCAAAACACTGATGAATCCATTTCGGATGCCTGGGAGCGACTTCAAGAATATTGTGGATTCCATCGTGATGAGCATGTTGACCGGTTTGTTGTTTGGCGCAAAATTATCTATTTTGAGTTTTCTTTCAGCACTTCAGTTTTTCGCATTTTTGAGGTCGTTTCCGTGCTCGGATTAAAAAGTGTTATACATGAAAGTTGTTCAGAGTTTCATTGCGCATCTTTTTCATGTTGACAACTTTTTAATTTGAGCAAAAGAAAAATATAAAAATTCAAGAAGGTTGCTGCTGTATTTGAACAAGGTGTTTCAACTCGATTTGATTATGGTTTTTGTCGTTCATACTAACCCCTATCGAGGATCGGTTTGTTGTGTTGGGTTCGTGGCTTCACTGCGGACGTTTTGGATATGTTTTTGTGTTTGTGGATGCAAGCGAAGGACACGAGGCATGCGGCGCGGATAAGGCTTCGGTCAGGCGGGCTCGCGGCCCGGTTGGAGGCCGGGTGCGGAGTTCGTGGTGAGGAAGATTATCGCGTCGGGCACGTGGCTTCACGGCAACCACATATGCATGGATGCTTCGAAGCGAAGGAATCGTTGGAGGAGGTTCGCAACGCTTGGAGATTCGTGCATGAGTTATAACCCGCGTGTTAATTGGGCTTGGCGGGTGGCCCAAGGTTTAGGCCCAAGTGTGGGCTTGTGTGGCAATATAAGGGACCCCAAGGGGTGCTTGGAAGGTGTCCCTTCCAGCCAAGTATGCTCTCAAGTTTGAGAGAAATTGCCCGGGTTGTATTTCTTTGAGAAAGAAATAAAGCCGGTAGTTTCAAAAGTTCTTCCCGTGTTTGTGATGGATGATTTGAGTGTGTTTTGCTGCATACCTATATGGTTGAAATATACAGGTTGTTTCGAAAAGTTTGCCTTATATGTGATGGGTGTTTCCCTTCATTTTTGCTGAGTTCTCATGATGGTTTGAGTTGGTTTTTGTTTCAATTTCGTGACTCCTCTCACCCCATCCCTTTCTCTTACCTAGAGGATGAACAAGATCGGTTTTCTTGGAGAAATTCGTAGGTCTTTATTGCTGCCGTTTTGGGATCAAAGAATCATGGATTAGAGATCCTAGGATCTGAAAATCAACCCCCCAAAGGTTCCCAAACATCCAGCCCTTACATTTTCCCGTTTTCGACCCGATTTGGCCAAGTTCTTGCCCGGTTCGTGCATCTGGTTTGAGCTGTGTTTTGCGGCTGTTTCCCACATGGATTTGGGTCCCTTGGGATCCTAGAATCACCCCCTTGAAACCCTCAAACACAGCCCTCTTGCTGCTCCTCGTTTGGAAGCGATTTGGACTCGTTCTTGACCGTTCTTGCACCGTTCTTGAGCTGAACCTTGTGCTGCGTTCTTGGGTCACTTTGAGGTTTGGAATAGGGTCACAAAGGACCAAGAATCATCACCTCAAGAGCCCCTGGACAGAGCACCTTTGGTTTGCACAAGATAGCGATTTTTTGGTATCGGTTCGGTTCTTTCCCGCTGCTGTTTGAGACTGAAAAAGGTCAAGACTTTGGATGAATCTTTGGACGATTTTCGGAGGGTAGTGAGATGGTTCTATCATCTAGTCGCTGTCCAAATTTGGTAGAATTTGGTTGAGCCGTTTGGGAGTAATTGAAGTTCTGTCGGACACGCTTGTGCTGAAATTCCATAGCTTTGCTAGTTCGACGTTGAATTGGTGCCTGGTCCTGCTCTTAGGTGTACCGAGGGTTGTTGGGGTGAGAGCACATCTTGCCAAGTGCAAAAAATTCCGCAAGGAAAAATTTGGCTGCCATTCACCCCCCCTCTGGGTCGCCGTGGTGTATTCACATCAAGAAAAGGTTGGATTCCCTGATTGGTACGCGTCAAGCTTTGTCCATGGTGTGGATGTCGACGGCGGTAAGATACATGGCATGATAAGCCATGACTTCCATATCTTCATACGAGATCTATCGCCGGTCATGTTTCAAGGCCATGTACTTGACGATGTATGGACAACTCTTTATGAATTGAGTTTCTGCCACAGAAAGTGTTGAAATATGTTTCGAATTCTAACGTGAGTCTTGTGGGGATGTCTAGAGGCCTCACAGTTTGGTCATGATGATTGGCGGATTTTTTTCGTATTACCTGATAATGTCGACGTAATGCACCAAGAGTCAAATATAGCTCAAGCCATCTGGGGCACGAACTTGGACTTAATTAGCCGGTAAAAGCAAAGATAATGTCAAAACTCGGCTGGACTCTGAGATTTTATGTGACCGGCCAACGTTTAACATGATAGTAGAGCACAGGGTGAAGCGAATGGCTCCGTACAGCTTAACTAACGCACAAAGGAAAGAGGTTTTAGAATGGTTTCTAGAAAATTGGCTGCCATTCACCCCCCTCTGGGTCGCCGTGGTGTATTCACATCAAGAAAAGGTTAGATTCATGGCATGATAAGCCATGACTTTCATATGTTCATGCGAGATCTATCATCGGTCATGTTTCGGGGCTATGTACTTGGCATGTATGGACAACACTTTCTGAATTGAGTTTCTTCTACAGAATGTGTTAAACTACGATCTGAAATCTAACGTGAGTCTTGTGGGGACATCTAGAGGGCTCATGGTTCGGTCATGCTGATTAGCGGATTTGTTTCCGTATTTAACTGCAGTCAGCTTTGTCCACCGTATATATACCTCTTGTAAGACGCACGGGAATAGGAGACTCAATTGTTATTCCCCTGCGTTTGTACTCTCAAGATAGAGTGGGTTTTCCATGTAAAAATCTTGATCTAGATGATGCACTCGAAAACTTTGGAAAGAAAAATTCAAAAGACTGGACGGATGATGAGAAGAGGAGAGATCGTAAGGCTATGTCTCAAATTCATCTTCATTTTATCAAATAATATTTTGCAAGAAGTGTTGCAGGAAAAATCTGCTGCTGCCTTATGGTTAAAGTTGAAATCAATTTGTATGTCCAAGGATCTAACCAGCAAGATGCATATGAAGATGAAACTATTCACGCACAACTTGCAAGAAGGTTGTTCGATTTTGAACCATATATCTGTCTTTAAGGAGATCGTTGCTTACAATCTACGGAGGTAAAATATGATGAAGAAGATTTAGGTCTACTTCTTTTATGCTCGCTGCCTAGTTCCTTTGCAAACATTTGAGATACCATATTATATAGCCGTGATGTTCTAACCGTGAATGAAGTTTACTAGGCCCTTCAACAGAAGGAAAAGATGGAACAGATGGTTCACTTGGAAGAGTCCACCCCCAATGCAGATGCTTTGTCTGTTCGTGGCAGGACTGAGCGGAAGAAACCTAGCAACAACAACAACAACAACAACAGCAGAGGAAAAAGTCAGAATGGGAGGTGTCGTTCGAAGTCTAGAGGCAAAGAAAAATCCTGTAGGTATTGTAACAAGAATAATCATGAAATTTGTGAATGTTGAAAACTGTAAAACAAAGAAAAGAGGAACGGTACATACCGACCTAAGCCTAAATCCAAGGATGGTAAGGCCTCTGTTGCTTTTGTTGCTAGTTCCGACCAGGGAGATGACTACTAAGGAGTTAGTCATGTTTTGTATCCGTCAGATTGTCGAGTGAAGTGGTCGAGCTATCAATAAGAGTGGCGCGCATCTCACCTTGAGCATGACAGGTATCACGTCGCGAAGTGATCGGAATGTGTGTATCATGGTTCGGCCAAATTGTGACTCTGTGCATTCGAGGGTCAATACGTACTGCTAGATGGCTCTGTTGATTGTTAGATTGTAAACGGGTTTCCGTATAACGGTCACACACTTATCGGGTTGGAACTGTTTAACGCGTTTGTGCGTGGATATGATCAGCGTAGGAGTTGGAACCCTAGCAGGCCTCGGCTCACTAGCGTTTGTATAAAAGGCGAGACCAGGAAAGGCGCACAACACGAGTTGAGCCCTCACCACGCCTATATAGTAGGCACACGCCCATCCGGCTCCCCAAAAACCCTAGCTATGTGGCGAGATGCTAGCACACCCCTTAACGGGTTGGAAATGTTTAGCGCGTTTGTGCGTGGATATGATCAGCGTAGGAGTTGGAACCCTAGCAGGCCTCGGCCCACTAGCGTTTGTATAAAAGGCGAGACCAGGAAATTGGCCCACAACACGAGTTGAGCCCTCACCACGCCTAGCAGCCACACTCCCGTCCGGCTCCCCAGAAACCCTAGCTATGTGGCGAGATGCTAGCACACCCCGCACGGACGTTCCTGCTCTGTTCATGTGGATTCCGGTAGAGGCATTGTCGTACGTGGACGCACTGTTCGGTTGGATCTCCCGCAACTAGGCGGTGATTGACCCCGACCATCTCGCGAGCCGCACGGCGTTGATCGGGACGTGAACGGCTTCTTACTCTACGTGCGCGCATCTGCTTCCACTGCATCGAGGCGTCAAGGGTAACGATCTGCGATCCCCTACTCGGATCTGATCCTAGGTAAATCGCGGTGGAAAATTTTGAATTTGTGCTTGCATAGCCTACCCGTTTCCTTTCATCCAGATCAACCCCAAACCAGGTGCGAAAAGTCGCCCCAAAAGTATTCACGAAAATGAAAAAATGGAAAAATTCCGATCCAGGGGATCATGATAATCATCAAGACTACTAAAGAAACCAATTTTGTTGAACTTAGCCAAACCAAAGAAGATATAAATAAAAAGATCAAAACTTGCGCACAATGAAAACTGAAGATCAAGAACCACACACGATCATTTTGAACGTGAGCAGTTGGGAAACCTTTGGTGGTTTTCTATTACTTTGGTATGGGTATTACAAAGCCACACCAACTGGGCAAATCACATACTAATGCACCTACATATACCCAACCTCTGCTCAGTTAGCACAAGTGACAAGTGACAAGTAAACACTTACTAACTGCACAATTAATTGTTTACAAACAAGGTACGGAGCATGGGCTCCATGGAGTACCAAGTGTACTATGCGTGTGTGTCTGTGTGTGTCCAGGGAAAGCATAAAGAAGAGACAGGCAAGAGATTTTTTTTCTGAATTTATTTCTGCTCCACTTTCGGTGCCGCTCATCTGGCCATGTGATATGCACGCATGGGAAATTAATTGCCAACTAGCTGATTGTTATCTTATATTATACTATGTATTTTGGCTGTAAAAAGACAGCAGCTAGTTGCACGCTCATTATTTTCAGGCGTTCGTTAATTTTTGTTAATTAGTGGAACTCCTCTAATAAGATTTTTTGGGATAAGCTGGCTAGCTGTTTAACCATTTTTTTCTTGATGATTTCCTATATATCATGTAATTAAGCGTATATACAATTATACATATATCCGTGCCCATGATCATATGAGCGCATTTCGATCGTCTTAACAAACCTGCAGAGTTGATTATTTCTTTATTATAATTCGCTTCTCCATTTTCCATCGACGCCGTTTAATTGCCAGACCTCGTGACCCGGACATTAGTTACAAAACTAGCTGTTAGTAATTGCAGTAGATCAATCGCAGCTGGTTGCACGCCCATTGTTTTTAGGCATTCAAATTAGTGGAACTCCACTAACAAGATTTTCCTGCCGGATAAGCCAAGCTAGCTAGCTAGGTAACCAATGGTTGACGTATCAAATAAGATTGCAAATAATGTATATCCGGCAGCTACATACATACATATATATAATTAATAATGACATTGAATTATGCTTTGACCCAATGGATTAAAAGGATCGATCCATATGATCCATTTTGTGTATGAACCAAATGGGATAGAATATGCGGTAATTAAGTAGCAAATCCCTATGATTACACATACTTGTGCACACATAAAAACAGATTTAACATATCTGAATAGCCTAAAAACAGAAGAACAGGAACTTATCTAGAAATTAATTGGGACAACATGATTACATGCCTACAAAAGACCCACGCTACGGCAATCCAAATAGCAACGGAAAAACAAGCAAAAGAGCAGTTTTTGCTCAGCAGTACAAGATTGTTGTTATCTTGCCTAATAAAACAATACCATCAGGTAAATATAGCAGTCCTGAGGAGGTTGATCGCAGATGGTTGCACGCTCATTGTTTTTAGGCATTCGTTAATATCAAATTAGTGGAACTCCACTAACAAGATTTTCCTGGATAGGCCAAGCTAGCTAGCTAGGTAACCAATGGTTGACGTATCAAATAAGATTGCAAATAATGTATATCCGGCAGCTACATACATACATATATATAATTAATAATGACATTGATCCGCTGCCATAATTAAGATAACAATTTTCATGGGTCACACGGCCGGTAGGGATCGACCGAAAAGGTAGTTGGAAATGAAGGGGTTTAATTAGTTCCTTCGGGCATGAACACTATATATACGTAGCCCAGCTTGTTGGGTCTCATCAGGTTAGCCAGAACACAAGTCTAACTCATCAGTTCTAAATCCATTTGGAGTAACGGAATTTGTGCAGCTCGATCGTACTCGAACGGCCATTCGTGGGATGGTTTAGAAGCCTTCCTAATTAGCCATTTGTAAAAACCCCTGACACGAGTACGTATATATAACAACTTGTTCGTGAAGGCATGGAAGAAGGTAGAAGAGACAGTAAACTCAATGAGCTTTTCTTTAAAAAAAGTAAGACTTTCAATTTCCTGTCGGTCAAAATAGAGCTACAAGTTCCTGGGACCACCATCTCTTGGAATTAACCGTACGATGGGTGGGTGGTGCACGGACGACCCACAGATGCATGGTTTGAGGGGACCCGTCAGTTCATGTCCCGAGCTTTCCAGGGGGTGCAAAGCCCTGTTCGTTGCCCTTGTGCTGAATGTGGTAATTGTCGGAAGAGAACTCGTGACAAAATGCAGATGCATCTTGTCAAGAATGGGTTCAAGGTCGGTTACCATAGGTGGGCATACCATGGGGAGAGTCCTCGTGCCTAGGTTGGGCCAGCTGGACCCCCCGAAGGTTTTGATGAAATATACCGGATGAAGGACATGGTTGTTGATATTGCCCACGATTATGAGGGTGATGACTAGGATTCGCAGCCAGGCATGGCTGATTTCTTTATGCTTCTAGACTCGGCCAAACAGCCTTTGCACGATGCAACGTCAGTGACGGTCCTTTCTCATTTGACATGTATGATGGCTATGAAGTCCAAGTTCAACATGTCCATTGCATGGTTTAATGAGATGTTGGCTTGTTTGTGTGATGCCCTCTCCGAAGATCATAAGAAGCCTAGGACCTGGTATGAGTGTAGAAGGCTCATATCGGCTTTAGGAATGTCATACGAGAAAATAGATTACTGTGAGAACCTTTGGATATTGTATTAGAAAAATAACAAGGGGATGGCCTTATGCGATCATTATGGAAAGTCACGGTACTTCGAGACCACAAACTCTAATGGCAACAAATCTCGATCTAGTGTGGCAAAGGAAGTATTGTGTTACTTCCCGTTGAAAGATTGCCTCCAACTGTGTTTCACGACAGAGTACATATCTCATAGCATGAGGTGGCACAAGTTGCACAAACAGAACCCTGATGTGTTGGTTCACCCTTCAGATGGAGAAGCTTGGAAGTATTTTGATCGGAAACATCTCGGTTTTGCAGCCAAACCACGAAACGTGTTTCTCGCGATTGCCACGGACGGGTTCACTCCTTTTAATATGATCGCTCGGTCATACTCTTATTGGCCAGTCTTCAGCATCCCTCTCAATCTAAAACCGTCTCAACTCATGAAGTACGAATTCATGTTTCTTTCACCGATAGTGTCTGGTCCAAAAAATCCTAGGAGAAATTTGGATTTATTTTTGCAGCCATTCGTAGATGAGTTGAAGGAGTTATGGGAAACAGAAGTTATGACAAAGTTATAAATGCCAATTTTCTCATGAGAGCTGCTTATCTGTGGTCAATTCACGACTTTCCTGCATACGGCATGTTCTCTAGCTTGAGCACGCTTGACATACTCGCTTGTCCGACCGTGGCATTCACGCTCACACCACGGTTCACAAAACCGCCGGTTAACCGCAGCTAACCGCGCCTCCGCAAAGGCCCGGTTAGGTAAACCGGCGGTTTAGGGTTTACGGGTTTGGAAAAATTCGTTTAAATAAATTTTGAATGTAAAATACACATGAAATTTCTAAAAATACTATTATTCATTCTAAAATTTTGGATTAAAAAATTTAAAAAATCAAATTTCTAATGTATATTTTAAAGAATTTTACCAATTTTCATCGATTTTCACCTATTTTGACTTTTTTTCAGAAACCGCGTCTAACCGCAAAAAACTGCCGGTTAACCACCAAAAACCGCGGCTAACCGTGAGCAAAACCAGATAACCCTAATTTTGTATTTAGGGTAAAAACCGTCTGAAAACCATGGCTAATCGCGGTTAACCGGCTCCGCGCAGTAGACGGTTTGGAGCTTCTCTGCGGTTTTGTAAACCCTGGCTCACACACGGTGGGAAGGCAAGCTTCTTTGACTGTCAAGGAGATTTCTTGAAGCCAGATCATCCATTCAGAAAACAAAAGAATAAATTTAACAAAAATACCATTGCGAAAGGTCGAAAGCGTGAGCCTCTGACAGTAGGTTAAGTCAAAGCCTGGCATTCGACCCTCTAGACAAATGAAAAAGACCAAACCGAATATGAGGGCTACGGAACCGTTCACCATTGGACACATAATTGCAGTCTGTACTCCCTTCCATATGCAGAGGATTTGCTATTACCTCACAATCTCGACGTAATGGACCAAGAGTCGAATATAGCACAAGGCATCTGGGGCACGAATTTGGACTTAATTAGCCAGTAAAAGCAAAGATAATGTCAAAACTCGACTGGACTCTGAGATTCTATGTGACCAGCCAACGTTTAACATTATAGTAGAGCACAGGGTGAAGCGAAACGCTCCGTACTGCTTAACTACGCACAAAGGAAAGAGGTTTTAGAATGGTTTCAAGAAAATGTTAGATTCCCTAATGGGTACACGTCAAGCTTTGTCCGTGGTGTGGATGTCGACGCCAGCAAGATACATGGCATGATAAACCATGACTTTCATATGTTCATGCGAGATCTATCGCCGGTCATGTTTCGGGGCTATGTACTTGGCATGTATGGACAACTGTTTCTGAATTGAGTTTCTTCTACGAAAAGTGTTAAACTAGGATCTGAATTCTAACGTGAGTCTTGTGGGGACATCTAGAGGGCTCATGGTTCGGTCATGGTGATTAGCGGATTTGTTTCTATATTTAACTGCAGTCAGCTTTGTCCACCCTATATATACCTCTTGTAAGATGCACGGGAATAGGAGACTCAATTGTTATTCCCCTGCATTTGTACTCTCATGATGAGAAGAGGAGAGATCGTAAGGCTATGTCTCAAAATCATCTTCAATTATCAAATAATATTTTGCAAGAACTGTTGCAGGAAAAATCTGCTGCTGCCTTATGGTTAAAGTTGAATTCAATTTGTATGTCCAAGGATCTAACCAGCAAGATGCATATGAAGATGAAACTATTCACGCACAACTTACAAGAAGGTGGTTCGATTTTGAACCATATATCGGTCTTTAAGGAGATCATTGCTTACAATCTAAGGAGGTAAAATATAATGAAGAAGATTTAGGTCTACTTCTTTTATGCTCGCTGCCTAGTTCCTTTGCAAACTTTTTAGATACCATATTATATAGCCGTGATGAACTAACCGTGAATGAAGTTTACGAGACCCTTCAATAGAAGGAAAAGATGAAATAGATGGTTCACTTGGAAGAGTCCACCCCCAATGCAGATGCTTTGTCTGTTTGTGGCAGGACTGAGAGGAAGAAACCTAACAACAACAACAACAACAACAGAGGAAAAAGTCAGAACGGGAGGGGTCGTTCGAAGTCTAGAGGCAAAGAAAAATCCTGTAGGTATTGTAACAAGAATAATCATGAAATTTCTGAATGTTGAAAACTGTAAAACAAAGAAAAGAGGAACGGTACATACCGACCTAAGCCTAAATCCAAGGATGGTAAGGCCTCTGTTGCTTTTGTTGCTAGCTCCGACCAGGGAGATGACTACTAAGGAGTTAATCATGTTTTGTATCCGTCAGATTGTCGAGTGAAGTGGTCGAGCTATCAATAAGAGTGGCGCGCATCTCACCTTGAGCATGACAGGTATCGCGTCGCGAAGTGATCGAAATGTGAGTGTATCATGGTTCGGCCAAATTTTGACTCTGTGCATTCGAGGGTTAATACGTACTGCTAGGTAGCTCTGTTGATTGTTAGATTGTAAACGGGTTTCCGTATAACGGTCATACACTTAACGGGTTGGAACTGTTTAACGCGTTTTGCGTGGATATGATCAGCGTAGGAGTTGGAACCCTAGCAGGCCTCGGCCCACTAGCGTTTGTATAAAAGGCGAGACCAGGAAAGGCGCATAACACGAGTTGATCCCTCACCACGCCTATATAGCAGCCACACACCTCTCCGGCTCCCCAGAAACCCTAGCTATGTGGCGAGATGCTAGCACACCCCGCACGGACGTTCCTGCTCTGTTCGTGTGGATTCCGGTAGAGGCGTCGTCGTACGTGGACGCACTATTCGGTTGGATCTCCCACAACTAGGCGGTGATTGACCATGACCATCTCGCGAGCCGCACGGCGTTGATTGGGACGTGAACGGCTTCTTACGCTACGTGCGCGCATCTGCTTCCGCTGCATCGAGACGTCAAGGGTAACGATCTGCGATCCCCTACTCGGAGAATCGCGGTGGAAAATTTTGAATTTGTGTTTGTATAGCCCACCCGTTTCCTTTCATCCAGATCAACCCCAAACCAGGTGCGAAAAGTGGCCCTCAAAAGTATTCACGAAAATGAAAAAATGGAAAAATTCCGATCCAGGAGATCATGATAATCATCAAGACTACTAAAGAATCCAATTTTGTTGAACTTAGCCGAACCAAAGAAGATAAAAATAAAAAGATGAAAACTTGCGCACAATGAAAACTGAAGATCAAGAACCACACATGATCATCTTGAACATGAGCAGTTGGGAAACTTTTGGTGGATTTTTATTACTTTGGTATGGATATTACAAAGCCACACCAACTGGGCGAATCACATACTAATGCACCTACATATACCCAACCTCTACTCAGTTAGCACAAGTGACATAAGTGACATGTAAACACTTACTAACTGCACAATTAATTGTTTTAATTGTTTTCAAACAAGGTACGGAGCATAGGCTCCATGGAGTAGGAAGTGTGCATGTGTGTCTATGTGTGTGTCGAGGGAAAGCATAAAGAAGAGACAGCCAAGTAGATTTTTTCTGAATTTATTTCTGCTCCACTTTCGATGCCGCTCATCTGGCCATGTGATATGCACGCATGGGAGATTAATTGCCAATTAGCTGATTGTTATCTTATATTATACTATGTATTTTGGCTGTAGGAAGAGAGCAGCTAGTTGCACGCTCATTATTTTTAGGCATTCGTTAATTTTTGTTAATTTGTGGAACTCCTCTAATAAGATTTTTTGGGATAAGCTGGCTAGCTGTTTAACCTTTTTTATCTTGATGATTTCCTATATATCATGTAATTAAGCGTATATACATATATCCGTGCCCATGATCATATGAGCGCATTTCGATCGTCTTAACAAACCTGCAGAGTTGATTGTTTCTTTATTATAATTCGCTTCTCCATTTTCCATCGACGCCGTTTAATTGCTAGGACACGTGACACGGAGATTAGTTACAAAACTAGCTGTTAGTAATTGCAGGAGGTCGATCGCTGCTGGTTGCACGCTCATTGTTTTTAGGCATTCGTTAATATCAAATTAGTGGAACTCCAGTAACAAGATTTTCCTGCCGGATAAGCCAAGCTAGCTAGCTAGGTAACCAATGGTTGACGTATCAAATAAGATTGCAAATAATGTATATCCGGCAGCTACATACATACATATATATAATTAATAATGACATTGATCCGCTGCCATAATTAAGATAACAATTTTCATGGGTCACACGGCCGGTAGGGATCGACCGAAAAGGTAGTTGGAAATGAAGGGGTTTAATTAGTTCCTTCGGGCATGAACACTATATATACGTAGCCCAGCTTGTTGGGTCTCATCAGGTTAGCCAGAACACAAGTCTAACTCATCAGTTCTAAATCCATTTGGAGTAACGGAATTTGTGCAGCTCAGCTGTGACTTGAAAGATCATGGAGCGTGATGCCGCTCGCCGCCTCCTGGCCGTGATCCTCGTTGGCTGCTTGCTCGCCAGCGTTCTTCCGGCAGGCACCGAGGCACGTTGGACAAGCGCTAGGTTTTTTGCTTCTGCTGCTGCCAAGGCGAGGGGAAAAGTGTGGTGTCGGGTGGAGAAAAAGAGAGAAGGATGCCTCACAACCAAACGCAAGCCGCAAATATTTACCCAGCCTAATGTTAGTCATGGCTACAAACCAAACACCATCTAACAATAGTTGAGTTAGTCATGCCACAGGTATGGCAACCTGCTAACCTTAGGTGTGGCATTTTAGGCGACAACCAAACAGGCCCTTAATTTGTTAGTTGAAAGTTTTAGCCGTTCGATCTATTGGTGAGCAGGATTTATGGATTGTTCCTATCAGCCGTTGGTAGCTAGAGCATGCACAATGTACTGTGCTAAGCGAACCATGAGAGAAGACAATTAAGCTGACGCCTCCTATCAGAGAAGTCGAATCAAGCGAGGGAATTTCTTTAGTCGGAACAAATTCTTGAGTTGACTCGAGCTGGTAAAGAAATCTTAATTCGAAGAAAGGAAGGGCGGCGCAACGCGAGACCACGAGAGAGATTGGAAAGATCCTTCCGAGTTTTTTTTAATACCCTAGAAAAATTCATCCATTTTTTACAATGACAAAGTATGCTTTGTATACACAGAGCATTTCATAATTGATAATTTTTATCTCGATATTAATATCTACACTACGAAATTCGTTCTACCAAAATTTTTTTCCATCCTCCGCCACTGGTCCGGAGCCGGCCGGTACGTACCTCTCTCAGCTAGGTTCGCATCATCGGCATTGTTATCAAACAAACCTGATTAAATAAAACAAATAGGCACCATGCATGCATAGCAGCACACTGAGCCAGATCACAACCACATAATATAAAGGTGCCAACAAATAGCAGCTCACAGGGGCAGGTGTTTTTGAAGGGAATATGCTGTAGATCAATCATGGTGATGATTGTAATACGTCTTTGTTCATGTACTTATGATAATATTGATTATAGGTTCCCCGAATAAATATGACGACTTTGTTCATTGAGTACGACTTGATTGTGAAACACATTGTTGTAGTGACGTTATTCTAAACGAGTCCCTCATCCATATCATTACGAGAAACGGTGATGATTTGATCAGCAAAAATATTGGTTGATGGTATTGTTTCACATAGCATAGATATGGAGATATCAAACCAATAATATGGACATATGTTAGACAACATGGGTAGTCAGACAGACCCACTCCGAGTCGCTATGAGATTATTATCTTTTATAGTGCCATCAGCGTATAGTCTCGAGTGATACGCATATATGGTCCTTAGACCCAAGATTGTCATGTATGCCCAGCATGTTGACTCGTATGCTTTGGTGTCATCAAACGCTACACCGTAACAGGATAGCTATAAATGTGACTACTGGGTATGCCACGATACACATCCAGGGGTGTGATGATCAAGATGGAATTTGCCCTCCTCGATAACAGGAGAGATACCTCTGGCCCCCTCGTGTGGATGGATAGGAAAAGTGCACGGCCGTGCTAATATGACTAAGGAGTTAGTCATGGTTTGTATCCATTACACTGCCAAGTGAAGTGGTTGAGCTATCAACAAGGGTGGTGCGCATCTCGCCTTGAGCTTGACTGGTATCGTGTGACAAAGGGATCGGTATGTGAGTGTATCAAGGTTCAGCCGAATATTGATTCTGTGCATTCAGGTGTCAATACGTACTGCTAGGTGTCGCTGTTGATCGGTGGATCGAAAATGGGTTTTCGGAACCACGGTCGACTTGCACTGAAACTAACGGGTCACACACTTAACGGGTTGGAACTGTTTATAGGGTTAGTGCGTGGATATGATCCGCGTAAGACATGGAACCCTAGTGGGCCTCGGCCCACTAGCATGTCTTTAAAAGGGGTAGGGGCGGCCGCAGGGAGAGAAGAGCCTTCACCACGCCTAGCCGTCGTGCGCCCCTCCCGCTCCCCAGAAACCCTAGCCGCACGGCCAGGTGCTAGCACACCGCGCGCGGTGTTCCTGCTCGATATGTGTGGATACCGCTAGAGGTGTTGTCGTACACAGATGCGTTGTTCGGTTGTATGTCCGGCAAACTCGGCAACCTCGACAACCTGATCGGTGACATATCCGACCAGCCGGCGAGCACTCCCGACCAGGCGGCGAACAGCTTCGACCACCCGACGAGCATCTCCGACCAGGTGGCGAGCGACCCCGACTTCCGCTGCATCGGCGCATCAAGGGTAACGATCTGTGATCCCCTACTTGCATGTGATCTTGGGTGATTCATGGTAGAAAATTTTTAAATTTGTGCTCGTGTAGCCTACCCGTTTCCCAGTAGTTTTGTCATGCGCGCGCGCACCACACCAATAACTCTGCTTAGAGCATCCCCAATAGTGAATAGTGTTTTAGAGGGAGGTATAGAGGAGTTGTTGGGGATGCTCTTACCCAGTACCAGCACAAACCAGAAACCACCTACAGCCCATAGTCAATGCCAAGTTTCACTTCCATTCATTATTCAGGGACAAGTAAACAGTAAGGGAGATGAGCACAAAGCCAATCAAACCACCATTTCCCATCCCAAATCCACCTCAAGCAATTTCCAACCACCGAAGCTCGAAGAGAAGCCAGTAACCATGGTGAGCTAGAAGGAAGCTGTCAGCAGTCAACACCGTTAGAATTGGGCCCAATAGCACAAGGCTCATTCAAGTCTAAATGCCAAATGCATAAAAGAATAGTACCACCTTGTTTGTGGGAGGGAGAAAATACCAACATATAAGGAGAAATTCCCATCATAGTGCACCATGAAGCACATGAGGATGAAAGAGCTATATGCTAAAGTCACACGCGCTCACACACACGCGTATTACTCGAATTACCATGTATTTTCGTATGATTTTCCGCGTGACTTGTGATTTGCGACATCGCTAGTCGCTGTGCCGTGAATTAATTTGTAGCACATTAATTACCTTATATTTTTGATTTAACCGCCCACGTTTCGATTTTTGTGGATTGTGAACCGATCGCAACGTATGTGCACGGCTCGCAGTGTGCACGAGTTCTGCATGGGGGGAGTTTACGAGTACAAGGATAAAGTTTGTGGAGACGTTTAACCTTGCTCACTCTCGCTTTTCCATCTACTTTGTGTTTAGTACTCGCGTAACCTTCGTCGCTCGTCACCTTTCTCCGTACGTGCACTTAGAGGAGGGAAGGTGGGATCTCCTATCCGGTTGCTGTCGGGAGACCTGCATGGGAGGGTGGAAATTTGGTTTCTGGGCAGTGCTTTCGCACGACCGCTCACAATCCTCGACATTGACTACTTCCTCTGCGGTTGATCGTCCCTGTTTCTCCTTTTGCCCTTCATTGATCCCAACGAAAGTTACTGTTCGCATTCTTCGGTAGCCGCGTGCACGGCTAGGGTTCTTATTCACTTGCAAGTATGAGTAGCCTGCTGTGTGGCTGTTTGATTATTCATGTAATTTGTCTCGTCACTGATTTTGGAATTAATATAATACCGAATTTGCTAACATTGTAGAAACCTAATTGGTATTATATCTGTGATCCAGCATGGCTGGTGCATTCGATGCCATTAAATCTAAGAGGTTTAATGGCCAAAAATTTTGCCGCTTGCAGACGAGGGCCAAGATTTGGCTTATATCGCTAGGGATGTGGTGGGTGATCCACCCTGTGTTCCCTCTCACGAATAAGGAAAACATGCAGTTTGAAAATGCGAATAACACCGCAATGGGCTGCATTCTCACCATCCCAGTTGATCAATTGCATGATGTGTATATGAGTGGCATGTCTGCACATGATCTGTGGATAGCCAAGCACACAGAGGCCGAAGCTAGTCGCTAGTGGTATGTGTGTCAGCAATTGTTCGACCTTACCATGGATGGTTCTAAGCTGATTGTTGCACAAGCACACGACATCCAGTTGCTGGTGGCCGAGGTTGTGCACTTGGGGTGTGCATTGCCCCCAATCTTGGTGGCTAGTAAGGTTTGTGTGGTTGGATGTATGAAAAAGAAGTATACTGAGCAGGCATATTAAACGAATAGTACTAACATGAACTCTGAACAAATGAGAAGGACGACCTATCTGCTCTGCGGCGCCTTTGCAAGAAACGAATGCGCATGAAACAACAGCTGAAAATGACAAAACCAACACGAGCAGCAAGGCCGGCATGGAAACAGGTAGAAATCAGAGGGGCTGCATGGTCAGGAAAGACACAATAGAAGTATGAAACGTAATCGTGTAGCATCTGAAGAGGACGTCCCAAAAACAGCCCAATCGATGAATGCACAAAGGCGCGGACATCCCAGCACGCAAGAGCACCACGTCGATGAGCAGCAAAGCACCTACACAGATGCGAGCTCAGCATGTAAATTCGCAACGAAGGCGGAACAATTTAGGTGCAGCCAACCATGAAAATCCCACCGTACTACGGAGAAGATGTAGAGGCGCAAATGCATCTTAAAAAAAAAAGGAATCAGCAATGTAAACTGCTGTCCTAAAAACAAACAGTGAGAAAGACGAAGGACAAGAACGGACGGCGGCGCAGATCTGTCGCAACAAGGCGTAGGCGATAAGCGGCGACACTGGTGTTGAATGAATATTTTAATATTGTATGATGAGATGATTTTTCAATTTATTTACATATTTTTGTGAGTAATTTTGGAATTATTGGAATATCTTTGAAAGGAAAATAATAATTTTGGATGAATGTTTGAGCATGATTGATGATTTATTGGACTAACATGAAACTAATATTTTTGGAGAGTGTTAGACATATATGTGTTTTGATTTTGCAGAAAGAAGAAAAGAAGAAGAAAAGGAAAAGAAAAGAAGAAGAAAAAAAAGGAAAAAGAATTGCTACGCATGCAGGTGGTGTATGTGTGCGTGCAGCATGCATGCCGTGCATGCGTGCATGGGCTGTGAAGTGTATGCGTGCATGTGCTGGGTGCATACGCACGCAGTGCATACAAGCGGCCAGGCGGAAGGCAGCGGGACAGGTAGGCGCACGCAGGCGGCGTGGGCTGGATTGCTGGAACCAGGCTGCCAGACCAGGTGGGCATGCGCAAGGGCCCAGGCGAAGCTGAGGTGGGTCGTGGAAGGCCAGGAAATTGAGTTTGAGTTCGAATTTGAGTAGGAATTAAGCCCAAGATAGATTCGTGATTTTTACACTATATAAAGTGACGAGGAGGCTCGGGATTAGAAGAAGTTTTAGGGTTTCCACATGTTAATGACGGCTAAGAAAATTAGGGAATTTCAGAGATGATTAGAGGAGATTAGAGAGAGATTAGAGGAAGATTAGAAGAGATTTCTTCAGGGAAGAGAGACAGATGAGCAAGGGGTTGTGTAGCAGGGCAGTAGACGTCGTGTGAGGCGTAACCAGGAGCTATTGCAGAGCAAGGTAACTCAGATCAGAGCAGATCTATACTTATTTGTAAAAGTATTTGATTGGGGAGGAGCGCTCGGAATCATTGCCCCGCAGATGTAGGCAGGTGCCGAATTGCGTTATCAAACGTGTGCGTCACTCGTAATGTTTTTCTAATCTTGCATGAATATCTACTTTCATCGTTTGCTTCCGCTAATAAAGGGTATTTAGCGCCTACGATCCTACAATTGGTATCAAAGCGGGTTTGCTCGAGATCTAATCTTGTGATTAGGAGCGATGGCGCAATTTAGCACTTTTCCATAATTAAACCTCCTGTTTTTAATGGTGATGATTATCCATAACATTCATGAATGCCTTTTGCAATGTCTTCTTCATCTTGGTGCCTGCAAGCTTTTTCTTTGACAATGGACTAGACTTTTTATTAGCGTTAGCGAGTTTGGGACAATCACACTTGTCATGACCAAATTCTTTGCAATTAAAACATTGAACAAGATCCTTTTTAATTTTACCAAACTTGGTTTGTAAAACATCTGAAATTTTTTGTGAAAGACTAACAAGTTCATTGAAATTCATGTCCTCAACATCCTTTTGTTTTTCAAAAACGTTTTGTTTATTCCTTTCAACGGTTGCAAGAGCAATAGCAACATCATGAGCATGATCAATTTCACTAAAACCCATCTTATGTATTTTCAATGAACCAAGCAAAACATCCAATTTCAATGTACTCATATCTATAGACTCAGTGATTGCAGTTACTTTAAAGTGCCACACCTTTCGATCTAACGATGTAAGCAACTTTCTACATTGATCTTCCTAAGAGAGAACCTTTCCTATATATGTAAGTTTGTTAACCAGTTCATTAAAACAAGAAGCAAAATCATTAATAGTTTTCTCAGGTTTCATAGCAAACAGTTCATACACACGAGTAAACAATTCAATTTTAGCGTTTCTAACATCACTAGTGCCCTCACGAGTAGTTTTCAAAGATTCCCATATTTCATGTGCAGTTGTCAAACTAGAAATTTTATTAAATTCATCTTTAGACAAAGCACCATAGAAATAACTCATTGCCTTTTGATTCAATGTAAACAGATCTTTATGTTCTTTAGTAATAATACTACCTGGTTTAACATATTTAGTTTCTACCACTTCGCACAACTCATAACTTTGCGATTGCAAAAAAGATTGCATGCGGACCTTCCAGTAAGGATAATCATCACCATTAAAAACAGGAGGTTTAGTCATGAAAAAGTGCTAAATTGCGCCATCGCTCCTGATCACAAGATTAGATCTAGAGCGAACACGCTCTGATACCAATTGTAGGATCGTAGACGCTAAATACCCCTAATTAGCGAAAGCAATCGATGAAAGTAGATATTCATGCAAGATTAGAAAAACATTACCAGAGACGCACACCTTTGATAACGCAGTTCGGCACCTGCCTACATCTGCGGGGCAATGATTCCGGGGGCTCCACCCCAATCAAATCCTTTTACAAAGAAGTACATATCTGCTTTGTTCTGAGTTACCTTGCTCTACAACAGCTCCTGGCTACGCCTCACACGACGTCTACTGCCCTGTTACAGCTTCTGCAATCCTAACCCAACCCCTCACTCATCTGCTTCTTTTCCCTAAAAAATCTCTTCTAATCTTCCCCTAATCTCACTTTAATCTCCTCTAATCACCTCTGATATTTTTCTAATTTTTGTAGCCATCATTAACATGTGGAAACCCTAAAAATCCACCTAATGCCGAGCCTCCTCGTCCCTTTATATAATGAAAGTAATTCTAAACCGACTCGGGCTCAAATTCTACTCAAATTCGGTCTTCTGCGCTCCACCTGGGCCGGCCCACTGCTACCTCCAAGTCCCAGCCGCACGAGCTCCTGCCCCCACCCACTGGGCCACACCGCCGCCTGGGCCGCCTGGCCTTCCGCTGGCGAAAAAAATTTATTTATATATTTATTTATATTATTTTAGACAAAAATGTATGGCACTTTTGAAATTAGACAAAACTAGGCGTCCATCGATTGTTGAACACGCGATAGCATCCTCTCGCTCTCCGAAAATGCGACCGGGCCCACCAACCCCGTCCGCTAGCGCCGGCGCCCGCCCGTTCGAAATTTGAACGCGTGACCGGCACCTGTCGCGCGTTGAGGGAGCGACCGGTGCGTTGGATTCCTTCGCGAGCCGGCGTGCAGAAAAGGTAACCTATCGCGCGTTGAGCGAGCGACCGGCCTGTCGCGCTTTGAGCGAGCGACCGGCCTGTCGCGCTTTGAGGGAGCGACAGGGCTCCATTATTGCCCTCACGGGTCCGCGTCTCTCTCTCTCTCACTCTCACTCCCACTGGGACTCAGGCAGCGCGAGGGAGGCGCGACGGAGGCGATTTTGCAGCCGCGTTTAAGGTAATTTTTTCTTCCAAATGTTGTTAAAATTAGTAGGTATTGATTAGTATTACTGATATATATTGATTGGAGAGTGTGTTTGTAAGAGTTTGTGAAGTTTTGACCGGGTATATTTGATCCTATTTGAAATTTTGTTGAAATTTGAACGAATGAACCGTTGAAAACTTGATAGGCTAGCCATATATGTTTGTAAGTGTTGAATGTGGAAGAAAAAATTTGAACGGAGCGCATGTTTGAACACCGTTCGTATAAAACGACCGGTGCCAAATAAGTTAGGCATAATGTTAGCCAGTAGGAGTGACGATTGTTTTGGAACCAGTAGGCGTGGCGATTGTAGATTGAAGAATTTTATGAAATGATGCAAAAAATGGTGAAAATATTTATAAAATATTAGTTCTTTGCATATGTTGAACTAAGAGAAAAATGTGTGATGTGGTCAATGTAGGTGCCATGTCAGAGACAATATATTTTCAGATATATTATGGGGTTGGCGAGATTATGCTTGGTCCTAATGGAGCAGATATATGTATCATGTGGTCAATGTAGGTGACATGGCAGAGACAATATATTTTCAGATATATTATGGGGTTGGCGAGATTATGCTTAGTCCTAATGGAGCAGATTTATCAAACTTCCCTCATGTACAACGTAGCATTAAAAGAGCGTCGGAAAGGTATTATGGTGGGATTTATGGATGGTTGCTGAAGGTGTTCAATTTGGAGGCGGAGAGATTCCGGCTAGTTATTCAAGCAGTAGTAAGTCGTGCCCCGCAAGGGTTCTACGGGGAGCTAATACCGATCAACTCAACGAAGACATGGAGAGATTATCTTCGATATGCATTCGAGCGCGGATGGCCGTTAGTGCTGCTTGTTCAGTGCTACGAAATACCTAATACTCAGCCTGCCGCAGAGCTTCGAAACGTCGGCAAATCTTCCTTCGTCGCTCGAATCTACCGCACGGAAATAAAGAAAAGAAATTCAACAAGCGAGAAGACAAAATTATGATGAATGAATATGCTCATGAAAATTTTACAGTAGGTACTCCTCTGTTCAATGATAAGTATAAAATTGGTGGAAATTTTTGCACAATTATTTTAATTACTAAAAATGCTACAACATTGCTTAAATGGTAAATAACAGAGAAATTAATATATACAGAAACAGTACCAAAATTGGCAATAAAATAATAAACAATTTCATGAATATAGAAAAATTGGTTTTATATTTTTCGGAGCTACAGAGAATATTTGACAATTATTTGAATCCAGGGCGTTTCCGAAAATTGCAGAAAATGGGGGGAAATCCCCTAAGGCTGACTGGGCCAAATTGGGCCTAGCTTGGGCTACGGCCCGGCTGAGGCAGAGAGAGGGGCACTAGGCTGTGCCCTGTGAAAAAAATTTATTTATATTATTTTAGACAAAAATGTATGGCGCTTTTAAAATTAGACAAAACTAGGCGTCTATCGATTGTTGAACACGCGATAGCATCCTCTCGCTCTCCGAAAACGCGACCGGGCCCACCAACCCCGTCTGCTAGCGCCGGCGCCCGCCCGTTCGAAATTTGAACGCGCGACCGGCACCTGTCGCGCGTTGAGGGAGCGACCAATGCGTTGGATGATTCCTTCGCGAGCCGGCGAGCAGAAAAGCTAACCTATCGCGCGTTGAGCGAGCGACTAGGCTGTCGCGCGTTGGGGGAGCGACCGGCCTGTCGCGCTTTGAGCGAGCGACAGGGCTCCATTATTGCCCTCACGGGTCCGCGTCTCTCTCTCTCTCTCTCTCACTCCCACTGGACTCAGGCAGCGCGAGGGAGGCGCGACGGAGGCGATTTTGCAGCCGCGTTTAAGGTAATTTCTTCTTCCAAATGTTGTTAAAATTAGTAGGTATTGATTAGTATTATTGATATATATTGATTGGAGAGTGTGGCAGGTGCGAGGACGGCAATGATTTTGTATGTACCATCTTTGTATCATCTTTATACAGCTGCTGGCATGTTTATGTCTCTATCCGTTGTGAACTTCTACCTGAGGCATTACGACAGTTAACATGCCACGTCTATGCACAGTGATGAACCTTTACTCTATATTACGTAATAATATATCTTATATTACAATACCTTATATCTTATATTATGTAATATATTATATTACAATATCTTATATTATATTAGAATACCTTATATTAGGTAATATCTTATATTATATTACAATACCTTATATTATATTATATTACAATACCTTATATTACGGTAATATATTATATTACAATATCGTATATTATATTATAATACCTTATATTAGGTAATATATTATATTACAATATCTTATATTATATTAGAATACCTTATATTAGGTAATATCTTATATTATATTACAATACCTTATATTATATTATATTACAATACCTTATATTACGGTAATATATTATATTACAATATCGTATATTATATTATAATACCTTATATTAGGTAATATATTATATTACAATATCTTATATTATATTAGAATACCTTATATTAGGTAATATATTATATTACAATATCTTATATTATATTAGAATACCTTATATTAGGTATTATATTATATTACAATATCATATATTATATTACAATTTCATATATTACAATACCTTATTTTACGGTAATAATATATCTTATTTACAATACCTTATATTTATATTAGGTAATAATATTTCTTACATTATCTTATATCTATATACCACCCCATATACACACAAATATGCAAAAATCCATTTGGTCGGGCTTTGAACGAATGATAAGATGCTGTCGCTCTTTGAACAAGCGACAGGTTCCTATCGATCTTTGGAAGCGCGATAGGCTCCGATCGACCTTTGAAAGCGCGACAGGAAGCCACCGTCAGCTACGTGCTCCACGTCCGGGATCTACCGGTCAGTCGCGGTTTGAAAATGCGATTGGTACCTTGTCGATGTTTCAATGAGCGACCGGTGCCTAGTTTTATCTAAATTTGAAATCGCCATATAATTTTGAATAAAAGAATAAAAAGAAATACATAAAAAAAATTTCTCCGTGCCCTGTCCAGCCTCACCCGAAGCAGGGCAGGGGGAGGCGCAGCTCGGGTCGTCGGCGGCGGCGCGGCGGCATACAGCGACGGCGGTGTGGCCTGCACACGACGACGGCGGTACGGCTGCGCGGAGGCTAGGGGAAGGAGCTGCGTGGCTTCGCCCGGGCATCGGGAAGGCAGTCATGGCAGCGGCTTGGGCTGGGAGCACCTGAGGGGGCGGCACGACGAGATGGCAGCGGTAGCAGCCATGGCGCACGGCGGCGACCTCCGGTGACACGAAATCCGACAACACCAACTAGGGTAAAACATTCCAGGGGGTCCTAGGATGCTACTGGAGAGGGCAATTGAGGTTTTACCGAGAGACGGCGACGATCTCGACTATTTGCTTCTCTGCGAGCGAGTTGGATAGCAGCGGCTCTGACGAGCAATTCCAGAGGGTCCGGCGACGTTCCCCTGAAGG
The DNA here is from genome assembly GCA_005191435.1 of Raddia distichophylla. Classification (NCBI taxonomy): domain Eukaryota; kingdom Viridiplantae; phylum Streptophyta; class Magnoliopsida; order Poales; family Poaceae; genus Raddia; species Raddia distichophylla. The sequence goes on from SPJY01006601.1 coordinate 24,212, forward strand.
AGATGCCGAAAATGGGTCATAGAGGTGCCAAATATGTTTGTTTCCAAAGGAATTGCGGTGGAATGACTTACCCGAGCTGCAATTTGAGAGAGAGCAAAACGGGGAGAGAAGAGCTCGGGTGTGGGGAATTTATAGAGGATGAACAGAGGAAGATGAAGGAGTTTTTGCTGCGCAATTGTGCTCCTTTATGGCCACTACTGGAGTAGAAACTGTTGGCATTACCCCATTCTTGATGGCCATTAGAGAATATGAAACAATTGAGGTTAAACTCCTCCCATTTGCATGCATGCTGGAAGAACAGGGAGGTCATGGAGAGCTTGCGCAGGGAAAGCAAGGAAGGGAAGAGAAAAATAGTAGAGGAAAAGAAATAAGGAAAATGGGAAGAGAAAGGGAAGGTGGGTGTATGGCAAGTGGGTCCTAGAGAAGATGAAAAGAATTATATATGAAGGATTAAAGAATAAGATCAAAACTAATAAAATACAATATAAATATATTTCTCATCAAATAAAATAATTGAAGTCAAAATATAAATTTTATTTTTGGAAAGGCATCCAATATTTTTTTAATTCTTACAAATACAAAAGCCTTTGTTCATAAATCAAAATTAAATTACCTTTTATTTTTTAAAAAGTAACATACTCATTTTTATGCTTTAAAATTTTTATGCGCAAATTTTTAATTTATGCAAATGCCATGCATGATTTTTATTTTCCATAAAAATGAGGATGCTACATAAGGTCAATATACCAGTGCCAAAAAGAGAGAGAGTTCGGATCTAAAAGCGTGGACTGCATTTTTTCCAAAGTATGCTTTTGATAGCGTGACCTATAGATATTTTTACTGTTAAATCAGACTTCACTGATGTTAGCATTAACAAAATAATGGAGGTTGCATGGTGGGTGCCTTCGCTCACGAGAATGGGCTTGTGGTTCTTCCGCCGCTCGGAGACTTAAGGACCGGTGCCTTGTGATGACACTACCGAGTACATACCGTACGACCACACGTGGGTATGGGACCACTTGGCTAATTTTATATGGCCGCTAGTTTCGTTGAGTGCCAATGGAGCTACCTATTCGTTGATGTTTTGTGTGGGGGAGTCTGTTACGGCGTCTTCCGTGGGGGTCCATGGGTGCTTGTGAGAGGACCATGGGCAGCACCCACAGTAACGATTAACTCCTTCGGACCACAACATAGCACATGGAATGTTGGGCTAAAGCTACCATGGAACCAAATGGGCTAGTGCGTAAATCTAAGCAGCCTCGGCATAGCTTGCTATGCCATGTGGGTAAAGCGTACACCTCTGCAGAGTAAAACCATTCTGAATGGCCTTGCCCAAGGTTAAGGACGGACAAGGGGGTTTCACAGTGTAGAATTCATCTTAATTAATTTGGCTAGTTGAGGTTTGTTTCGGCGTGATGCCGTGGTGCAGTCTGTTGGTTCCGGCGTGATGCCGTGGTTCAATTCTGTTCAAAGCGGGTGTGAGACCCTAGCTTTGGAAGTTGATCAGTACTATCATCATTAATCAAGTTCTGCTGAAAATTGTTGTTTATTTATTATTATATGTTTCTTAAATGCATTTCCACTGTTAAGCAAAATGCTTTTAAGCAAAGAAACCCTAAACTTTTTAGGATAAGCCCAAACTTTTGGCTCTACCGAGGAAAGACTTGTAAGTACTTGCAAGGTGTACTTACCTAGATTCTACCGGGGCTGCTCATTCCAACGAGCAGGTCAGGAGCTAGAAGACCATCAAGACGGTGTGGCCGACTTCCCTGAAGGTGCTCCGGACTTTTAGCGGTTTTTCCCAGATCGTTGTGTTCCTATGGAGTTAGTGGGACACTACCCATTTGGTTTGCCAACTTTTGTTTTGCATTAGTTAGGCTCTGTAATCTGAACTAATGTAATATGTGGCTTCTCTGCACTCTGATGTAAATTATTAGCTAATGCAGCTCTGGACTGGTATTTGCTCTGTTTTACCGTGGATACGCGAACTAATCCTTGGGATGCGTATTGACAACAATGAGGAGTTCGGTTTAGTAAAACCGGGCCCCGACAGTGAACGTTAGCGCAACTGATGAAAGTGCCCGTAGGATTGGGTGAGCTATTATTTCTTTTTATGCAGAAATTCAGAATGCCATTCATCCTATAGATGTTTAGAAGGAAAGAGGCTAGATCTTGATACTGCAAAGCACAGTCAAACTGCACATATAGTCATCTTTAAGGCACTAATGTTTCTATGCTTTCAAAAAAGCAATTAAAGTTTTAATTGGAAGGGATATCATCAGCAAAGCCCAAACTTCAGAGTATACAACCATATGGCCATTGCTACTAGAAAGAGGAAATGATAATTTAAGGCACCAATGTCGGGGGCCTTAGAGTTTGCCGCCGATATTGCAGCTCAATCTCGGCGGCTAGAACTATGCCGACCACATTGCTCTATCAGTGTCGGCGGCCGAAGCTCTGGCCGCAGACACAGTCCCTCCCCCCAAGCCCGCCATCTCTCCTCGGCCCTCCCAGGGCCCACGGGGTCTTGGGTACATGCCAAGTGACATCCTAGATCATGCTATTGGCCTCGTTGGACCGGGGAATGCCGTCTCGGGTCGACCTCTAACGCAAGTTCCTTTACAACCTTAATGTCGTATCAACTTTCAGGCTCGATCGGCTAACTGTTCGAAAGGAACTTGCCGTACAACTCAAACCGAGACGGCACGACCTGGTCCAATCAGCCCTCATGCCAGTTCCATGACCTAGGAACGCACTTTGCACCTATCCTATACCCCATGGGCCCGGGGGAGGGCCGGAGAGAAGGCGGGCTTGAGGGGGAGGGTCTTTCTCGGGGGCCAAATATTTTACCGCCGATATTTCTCGCTCTGTGTCGGCGGCTAATAAAAAAGCCGACCACATT
>SPJY01006603.1:0-13516 GCA_005191435.1 Raddia distichophylla
TCATGCCGGACAGTTTGACGTGAACACCATAACCTGGTCTTTATTCCTCTCAAAGTCCAATGCGCTTTTAGTTCACGCCAAACAGTCCAACATGAACATCTTTTCAGGCTTTTCCAGCTTTCTTTTGTCTAGTGTGTTTTCAGTTCACGACGGACAATCCGTTGTAAACTTATATTAGGCAGTGCAACATGCAAACACAATGCAGTCCACGCCGGACAGTTCGCCGTGCAAAGGTTTTTCACTTTGGTCTTGTCCGTCACGTACTAAGTTTTCTCTACTACCCTGTTCTTCTTTTGAGAATCTGTCCATTGTAAAAGCAAATCTATCAATATCTTTTGGAAGCTTCTTTCTCAGCTACTTCTAACGGCTAGGTGGAGGTCTCAAATGGTTATTTCCTAAATCTTGACGTACACAAACTCCTGGAAACCCTCTCCTAGAGTGAGCTTGGAACATGAACTTCATTACTATGATACTATCATATGAGCCCAAACTAGAGCCCGGGACTTCAGATTTCTCACATATCTACCAAAGGCTCCATCTTTATTGCTCCAATATTGTTCTAGTGAGTGTGAAAATGTATTATCTAAGTTGATGTTGTTATGAAGCTTGTTACTCTTGGATTTTTAATTCTAAATGGCTTGGTGGTGTATTTTTGAGGAGCTTGCCCAAGACGTGTGTTGAAGCTCTCAAGATATTGTTGTGAAAGGCTTGTAACTTGCCTACTAGAGTGGTGAGAAGCTGCCACGAGTGAATAGAGGTTGAGGGCTTGGGTGGGAGCCGATCGTCTAGTGAAGGGATTGCCTAAATGGGAAGTGGAAGGACTCTCAATCTTGGTCAAACAAATCCATATGTTTTTCCTTTTAATTTATTGCAGAGTGGTGAGAAGCTGCCATGAGTGAATAGAGGTTGAGGGCTTGTGATGTGACCATGCCCATCATAGGTATGACCAACACTACGTCAATATGTTGGTCATCAAGATTTTCGTCGACTACTTCGTCTACAACAAGTTGGCAACACCACACGGCATCCTCTATATCGTCTACATTATCTATGATGACATCATCGACTACGTGGCATCATCGACCTCCACCATGGCCAGGTCGATCACTCCGTCAGCATCATCGACCTCTGGACAAGGCGCGATATTATCCAGAAGTTCGGCCACCACCCTGGCCGCCTCCACTACGTGAAGACATACTGAAGAAAGACGCCTCTCCACCTCTTCGGTACCCTCTGGTCCCACAAGCCACGTCGTTCCAAGGCGGGCCAAAGAAAGAGCTCAATTGGTCCACGAATCCAGTTCGGCCATCTCCGCGCAGTCAAATTAAAATGGATGCTCCGGATGCGTACGAACTCCGTTTTGGACGTTCTTGGTATGCACGGACAAGCTCTCGACGAGATCTTTCCAACGGATCTGGTCCCACCTCCAAATTCCATACGGATCAGCAGGAATCATCGAAACAATATTGCGACCAGAATCTGCCGGGATCTGTCGGGCGCTACGCCGCTCCACTTTGGGCCCATGGCCCATGTACCCTAGGGGCTGCGCCCCAAACCCTAGCCGTCGCTATAAATTCAGTAGCCGTCGCTAGTTTAGACTTGGGTTTTGCTTAGATTGTTCTGCCGTTGCAGCTTCGCCGTTTACCGGTTTGCGGAACCCCAACTTGTGTGCTTAATCGGTAATCTGTAATTTGAGATTGCATCTACCGTGTTCTTGCTCGTGTTCTCGATTCGCTTGCAGGAATTAACCTTCGTGGTGAGGTCAACCGTGTCTTGGCGTGGTTGATAACGAACGGAGACAGTGGTGTAGCGATTGCAGGCTTAGATCTGTTCTGATTGGAAGCCGGATCGTCAACGTCGAGTTCTCCACCAATCGTGTTTATCCATACCTGTCGGAAGATCGGGACCCCCGTCCCCATCAGCTTGAGTGGGAGCCGATCCTCTGGTGAAGGGATTGCCTAAATAGGAAGTGGAAGGACTCTCAATCTCGGTCAAACAAATCCATATGTTTTTCCTTTTAATTTACTGCACCTACATTCAGTCCTTAATCGATGATCTTTTATTTTCACTGTGGTCTGTTTGTATTTATTGCTTAGAATGGGACTTGCTAGTTAGTTTGGTTCATTAATCTGATAAGACTAAAATTTGTTTTAAAAATTTAAAAATTGCAAATTCACCCCTAGGCCAACAAGATCCTTTCAGCACGCGAACTTGGTTTTTGTGTGCTGAACTTTGTGTTTGTTCTCGTAAACATTTCTTATTTGCATCGGTAGGTAGGTAGCCAAGTTTCATTTTTTTTTTACCGAGTTTCATTGGTAAATTTCACCCTTATTTTCCCATGCTTCATCGGTATGTTGCAAGTTTCAATGCTAGAACTGGCCAAATGGGCCGAACCAAGTGGGCTGAACCGGGCGGACCGTTATTGTGCTTCGGGCCGGTCCGGTTCAGTTTGTTTGCAAAACGAACCGTGCCGGCCCAGTTCAGCCCAGCGAACTATGCCTGGGCCTGGCACACGGCCCGTCGGGCCGGCACGATTCGGTTCGCATAGTAACGGCCCGGTTCGTTACTATGCCAACCGAACTGGCTCGGTTCGGCCCGTTTGGCCCGGTTTATTGTAGCACTGGAAAATTTGAAAATCAAACAACCTGCTCGCGCCCCAGTTTCCCGCCGCGGCAAAAGCTTACTGAAAAACAGCTTATCGGACGCCGTCCGGTAAGGACCGGACGTCGTCCGACAGAGAGATGTGCGCAGAGATTTGGCTTACCGGACGCTCATCGGCTGCGCCCAGACGCCGTCCAAGGGAGAAAACTCAGATTTTTTATCTTTATCGGACGCCGTCCGATGACAGCCGGACGCCGTCCGACAGTGTGCACTGTACACGTGTTTTGCTGGTCGGACACCGCCCGACAGTGTACACTGTGCACGTGTTTTGCTGGTCGGACGCTGTCCGGCTGCGCCCAGACACCGTCCGACAGAGAGTGTTTTCGTGATAGGAATTGTGGGTGGGTTGAGGTGGGTTATTTTACGCTCTAGAAATCTCACAAGGATATCTTTAGGTATTTTGAGAAGAGGTGGACTAAGGAAACTGAGATTTCGAGAATTCGCAAAGATTCGGCAAGATCCGAGATATTCAAACCCCTTTTGAAATCCGACAAAAACAGAAAATAAAACCTAACTATTCCTAATCTATACGTGACCTCTTCTCTCGCCCGATCACGCACTTGATACCTCGGAGCAGCTCACAAAATTGTCGACGCTTCAAGTTAGGGTTTTACAAAAACGCCGAGTCTTCGCTAGGGTTCCGAGAAATCGAAAAACCCCCTAACACTTTATATTAATTAATTTGACATCAATGCCACTAATAAAAATTAGGGCTCAACGATGCTCACAGCGGTTCATTACGAGCCGCTTCTAAAAAAATATCATAAGCGGTTCTTTAGATACAGTCAGGACAGGACCTTTACAAGCGGTTCGTAATACGAACCCCTTGTAAAGCCCCAACCTTTACAAGGGGTTCGTATTACGAACAACTTGTAATACTTTACAAGCGGTTCTTGTTACGAACCGCTTGTAAAGGCCTATTTTTTGAATAGATAAAAGGAAAGCCTTCCCTATCTCATCAGAGAGCGCGTGTGGGTCATGAGGTCACGGGTTTGAATCCCACCTTTTGCAATATTATTTGCCTTTTTACACAGCTCTTGCACAACAGTAGAAGCGGTTCTAAAACCGCTTGTGAGGCCCTGGGAAGCATCACAAGCGATTGCTTAGAAGCGGTTTTCAAACCGCTTGTACATGGCCTTACAAACTGTTGTTGGAACTCTCTTTTGCCATAGTGTCAGATGAGCAGTTTTTTTTCAAAATTTTTCTTTCTGGTTTGAATTTTTTTGAACGAAATTCAATACGGATTTCACGAATTTCGGTAATTTCTCTGAGGCCCGAATTTTTTTCCACACCGAAATAAAAATCCTTGTTATGTACTATTAAACCTCATTTAAAACCACCAAATCAGAATCTACACATATCATGGGGCCATTTTGAACCTCATATTCATTGTGTAGATCCACCAATGCTAGTTGACCACCTAGATCACAGCCTAGGACCTAAGCAGGGCAGTTGGCCACCGCCTAGCGCCTAGGTGCCGTCTAGGGGAACACTTATTAAATGTGTGTTCTATGATAAATTTCATTAGTTTCTACTATTTTTGTATAATCAATATAAAACGATTTGAAACTTTTAAAAGTCCGATGGCACGACACACGACACCATTAAGGTGTCAACATAAGTACTCCTTCCGGTATCAAAAAATTGGTTGTTTTAGAAACAATTTAAAATACCAAGGTCCATATTAAAGATTCATTAATTAGCATGATGAAACATAGCATAGTTGGTGGGAGCTTTTTCCTTTAATCAATTCGTGCATTGTTCAAGTCTTTCATGTCCCTCTTTTTTATCTTCTCAAAGCTTTCATCTAGTTACAGTACTTCTCTTAAGTCTAGCACACCCTGCCACACAGCGCAGTGGGTAGGGCCCTCTTGCTGGTGCCTCAGGTTCGCAAGTTCGATACTCACACTACTACAGATATAAGCAACACAAACGATCTATTACAAGCGGTTCATTACAAACCGCTTCTAAAAAAAATTATCATAAACAGTTCTTTAGATATAGCCAAGACAGGACCTTTACAAGCGTTTCGTAATACGAACCCTTTGTAAAGCCCCAACCTTTACAAGGGGTTCGTATTACGAACCACTTGTAATAGTTTACATGCGGTTCGTAACAAGAACAAGCGGTTCTTGTTATGAACCGCTTGTAAAGGCCTATTTTTCCAATAGATAAAAGGAAAGCCTCCCCTATCTCATCAGAGAGCGCACGTGGGTGTGTGGGCTAGCTGGGTGAGGTGTGGGTCATGAGGTCACGGGTTCGAATCCCACCTTTTGCAATATTATTTGCCTTTTTACATAGCTCTTGCACAACAGGTTCGAATCCCACCTTTTGCAATATTATTTGCCTTTTTACATAGCTCTTGCACAACAGTAGAAGCGGTTCTAAAACTGCTTGTGAGGCCCCGGAAAGCATCACAAGCGATTGCTTAGAAGCGGTTCTAAAACCTCTTTTCAAAATTTTTGTTTCTGGTTTGAATTTTTTTGAACGAAATTCAAAACGGATTTCACGAATTTCGGTGATTTCTCTGAGGACTAAATTTTTTTTCCACACTGAAATAAAAATCCTTGTTATGTACTATTAAACCTCATTTAAAACCACCAAATCAGAATCTACACATATCATGGGGCCATTTTGAACCTCATATTCATTGTGTAGATCCACCGATGCTAGTTGACCGCCTAGATCACAGCCTAGGACCTAAGCGGGGCGGTTGGCCACCGCCTAGCGCCTAGGCGCCGTCTAGGGGAACACTTATTAAAAATATGTGTTCTATGATAAATTTCATTAGTTTTTACTGTTTTTGTATGATCAATATAAACGATTTGAAACTTTTAAAAGTCCGATAGCACGACACACGACACCAATAAGGTGTCAACATAAGTACTCCTTCCGGTGTCAAAAAATTGGTTGTTTTAGAAACAATTTAAAATACCAAGGTCCATATTAAAGATTCATTAATTAGCATGATGAAACATAGCATAGTTGGTGGGAGCTTTTTCCTTTAACCAATTCGTGCATTGTTCAAGTCTTTCATGTCCCTCTTTTTTTATCTTCTCAAAGCTTTCATCTAGTTACAGTACTTCTCTAGATGATAAATTAAAACGACAAGTTTTTTTTTTGGAACTTTAGATGAAGGATTAAAACGACCGTTCTTTTGACATGGAGGAAATAGCAGCTCACGTTATTTTTCTTGAATTATTGCTTCCGTCCTCATTTTACGTTGATCGCCTTATTCATTATTTCACCTCTCCTTTCGCAGCGTCCTGACATTAGTCCTCCTGGTGCCATGGTCTTCTTAACTGCAGCTGCAGTTATTGTCATGAGCTACTTGGTGCCGTTCCTTTGTGGAAAACATCGTTAATTAAGCTCTTCTTCGAATTCGGCATTACAGATCGAGGACCAGACATCTGAACCGTTGGGTCACATATGAAGTACTCCCTCCGTCTCTAAAAGAATATCATTTTGGGCACGTATCCAGATACATACCCAGAATGACATTCTTTTAGGGACGAAGGGAGTATGTGTCATGTGTTGGGCTATTGGACCCCTTGGAGCGCGGGAGACGGTGCCCAGCGGCCTGGCGCGTGGAAGACGATGGGTGGTGGCCTGGGGCGTGGGAGCCGGCGGGCGCGGGTATAGGCGGCGGCCTCACGAAGCAGGATGAATTTTGAAGCAAGGGCATTCTTGTCCTTTCGCAAGCCTGTTAATTGAGAAAACGATAAAGAAAAGCAATTAAATAGGGGGAATGGCAGGGGAAACAATGTGTCAACGATGTAGGTGGCAATTTTGCGAAGCCATTTTTGAGGGTGGCAATTTTGCGAAGCCACGCGAAGAGAGTGGTAAATAGCCAATTTTCTCTGGAGTGGATCCCGTTCAGCCTGTGTGCGCGCCGCCGCCTGCCTGCGCGACTCTGGGCGACTGCGCGGCTGCCTGAGCTCCCGACCTAATTCCACTTCGGCCGGCGGCGCTCCTCGCCCAGCCGCCTGTCCCCGCCTCCTCTTCTAGACGGCCGGCGCCGCCCAGGCCTCTTCGCCCGCCGTCGCTCCACGGACGGCCCTGCCCGGGTCAATTAGGCCGCCTGCGCGAAACGGCCTGCCCTGCGCCGCGCGCCGCTCAAAGACCCGCGCCGCCCCTGAACGGCCGGCGGCGGCGCTCCACACCCGGCGTCGTACCTGAATGCCCGGAGCCGACGCTCCACGCCCGGTCACCGGCGTTGGCCGCCGAACTCCGCTCATAAACCGTACGGCTCGTTGAGGTAGAAATCGCATTGCTTACCTCTTCTGTAATGTTAGCTTCTAGTTGCTGAAGTAAAAACGCACATGTGCGCGCAGCTCTGCGAGCTCCACGGCCACTGCCTAAAGTGAACCTAACACTCCCTCCTCGCTGTCTGAACTCTTTCATTTCATCAAGTCCACATTAGAGAAGATCGAAGGTAAATATGTAACCATGATTGATGATATGCTTCGATGAAATGCTTACATGAACTTTCATCACAACTTACTGTGATACAATGCTATTATTTGAAAAAAAAATATTGAAGCAACCGCAACATGTAGAATTTTGCCCCTGTCAATATCTCTGTGCCAACAATTCAAAATAGTTCCTTTTCAATAATGTTTGTGTTGTTTAATGCCAGCTGTGTTCTTCACTATTTGTGAAACCCGAAGGTACTACAGGCTGTGGCATTTCAGATTTTGAAAGATTTATTTTTAGTACATGAATGGCATTTAATCTGGGTTGTGTTGTTTTTTCTTGTGACTTAAAATTTATAAGTTTTGGGAGCCATATGACGGTTGTGTTGTTTTTTTGTTGTGACTTACAATTAATAAGTTACTATTAGATTTTTTTAACTATGTTGGTCAATCATGCCGTTAGTGTGAATGTTCTATGTTGGAAGACATGGCTGATATTAGTGCGGAGTGTCTAGAGGAGTACTATGAAATAGTGAGCAATACGTTTGTTAGCGAGGAAGATGGTTACCAATTCTATAACAAATATGCTTTGGACAAAGGGTTTAGTGTTCGTAGAGGCTATATTGAGTGGGATGAAGGCAACGTGGAGTTAACTTTGAGGAAATTTGTGTGTAGTCGGCAAGGTTTCCGTGAAGCCAGGCACATGAAGAAAGAAGTTCAGAAGAGGAAGCCATGGAAAATCAGTCGTGTTGGTTGTCTAGCGAGTATGGTGATTGCACGAGTAGAGGAAACAGGGCGGTGGTATGTGAAGGATTTCATCGATGAACACAACCATCCAATGGCCCCACGAGATCTTGCTTGTCTGATGCGGTCACACAGGAGAATCAGTGAGGAGCAGAAGGCTGACATCGTCGAGATGGAGATTTCTGGGATCCGGAAACACCAAATCATGGATATTTTGGAAATGCAGTACGGTGGATATGATAATGTCGGATGCACATCAAGGGACTTGTACAATTTTTCCTATCGTTATAAGCAGGAAACAATTGCTGTCGGTGATGCTGAAACAGGGATTTCCCACCTGAAGGCGCGGCAAGAGAGAGATCCTGAATTTTTCTTTAAGCATTTGGTTGATGTGGAAGGGCGTATTACGGGTTTGTTCTGGTTCGATAGTCAATCCCGACTTGACTATGAAGCTTTTGGCGATGTCGTTGTTTTTGACAGCACGTACAGAACAAACCGATATAATTTGCCATTTGTTGGGTTGAACCACCATCGGAGCACCGTTATTTTTGGTTGTGGAATTATTTCTCGTGAAACAAGTGAGCATATGAGTGGATGTTGCAAACATTCTCTGCTGCCATGTCCCAGAGGTATCCGATATCTGTGATCACTGATGGAGACCTTGCGATGCAGAGAGCCATAAGGGTGGTCTGGCCTAATTGTAACCGTAGGTTGTGTGTATGGCATATTGAGCAGAACATAATAAGTAACCTGCACAATGATGTCGTTAAGGCAAAATTTGATGGGGACGGGTCCCGATCTTTCGACAGGTATGATAAACTCGATTGGTGGAGAACTCGACGTTGACGATCCGGCTTCTAATTAAAACAGATCTAAGCCTACAATCGCTACACCAATGTCTCCGTTCGTTATCAACCACGCTAAGACACGGTTGACCTCACCACAAAGGTTAATTCCTGCAAGCTAATCGAGAACACGAGTAAGAACACGGCAGATACAATCTGAAATTACTGATTACCAAATAAGCACATAAAGTTGGGGTTCAGCAAACCGATATACGGCGAAACTGCGACGACGGAATAATCTAAGCAAAACTCAAGTCTAAACGATGATGGCTACTGAATATATAGCGACGGCTAGGGTTTGGGGCGCTCAACCCTAGGGTTACATGGGCCACGGGTCCAAAGTGGAGGTGGCGCAGCACCCGACAGATTTTGACATCCTCTTGATTTCGTGATTCCTGTTGATTCTATTAGAATTTGGGCCTCAAACTGGATCTATTGAAAAGCTCTCATCGTGGGCTTGTCCGTACATACCAAAAACGTCCAAAACGGACTTCGTATGACCAAGTTATGATCATTTCAAGTTGTACTGCTCTTGGTGGCCGAACTGGGCTCGTAGACGATAAATTGGATTTGATCTTTAGTTGGACCTTGAACAACATGGGAGTTTGGGCCTGAGATCGTTGAGGAGGTGAAGAGGCGTCTTTCTTGAATATGTCTCCATGTAGCGGAGCCGGCCAAGGTGGTGGTCGAACTGGTCGCGGCGACAGCGCAATATCAATAAGACGACGTACTTGCTGCTGGCTTGTACGTCCTGGCCATGGTGGTGGTCGGCGAACCCATGCAGCCGTAGATGTCGTAGTACGTGTAGATGTATTAAAGTATGTTGTAAGGTGTTGCCAACTTGTAGTTGATGTAGTGGTCGAAGATGATGTAGTGGCTTGAAATCTCGTCAACGACTATGCTGAAGAAAAGCTCGGCCATGACCAACATGTTGACATAGTGTCGGTCATACCCGTGATGGGCATGGTCACATCAAAATTTTGAACATTTCTATATGACAGTTGTTTGATAGAAGAGCTTGAGAGGAAATGGTTAGATTTTCTAGACATGAATGGAGTTACAAGTGAGTCGTGGTTGCATCAGATGTATGAAATGAGGAACCTATGGTGTGCTGCATATCAGATGGGACGTTGTTTCTTAGGACTGAGGAGTAATCAACGTAGCGAGAGCCTAAACTCTACGCTACATACACATCTTGATGGTAAGATGTCATTGTTTGACATGGTGCATCACTACGATCATTGCCTTTCAGGGTTGCGAAGAAACTAGGCGAACCTAGACATTGTAGCATTGCAATCCGTTCCTCTCACAGCGGTAGATGCTTCAAATATTGAGAAAGACGCAGCACAACTGTTCACACCTACAGTCTTTGACTTGGTGAAACAGAGCATAGATGGTGCTAGCAATTGTATTATTAGCGAGATACTAGATGGATGTGAAATGACTTTGTATGTGGTTGCTAAGAAGGATAGAAGAGATACGAAGTTCCATGTCAATTGTGACATGATGGAAGGCTCTTTGTCTGGAATCAGTTGTTCTTGCCATAAGCTAGAATGCATTGGCACATCATGCTCGCACATCTTCTATGTATTGGGAATTCTGCAAGTAGAGCGTCTTCCCAGGTGTTGTGTTCCCAGTAGGTGGACAATGAGTGCAAAGTCTGCATTTGCTCCATGCAGAAAGAGCAGCATGTATGATTATTCGGAAAGCCTGGAGAGGTACCTGAGTTACGAAATTTGAGTCACGCTGCATCGTTCAGAGCATCTCAATCTTCTGAGTCTTATGACCGTCTGAAGCTGGTCCTACTTGTAGAAGCTGGCACCAAGGAATCATCTAATGGTCCAATGAGGTATGGACCGGTACTGGCACAAACTCTGCAACCCGTTTCTGAAAGTTTAGGAAAGGTTATGGATCCGATGGGGGTGCAAGGACGAGGTGCACCTAAGAAAAGACTGAAGGCCACGTTAAAGAAAAGATCAAAGGTTAAATGTGGAATTTGTCAGGAGGAGGGTCATAATCAGCGATTCAGCGGTCCTGTTCGAACCAGAAAGAGGTGGTTTCTATGTCCAATGTATATTGTTGCATGTCCCTGACATGTTAATTTAATGCATGTGTCATTAAAATATCTTGTTGGTATGTAGGAAAACGGGCTTCAAGAATCTTGATGACAACTGCTCTCTACAGGAACTCCAATGATGTAGTTTTTAATACGATGTGTGAGTATTCTATTGGGTGTTTTTAATTGATGTTAGGCTAGTCAATTTCAGGCTTATCAAATTTCATGCCCACTGCTGTTTGAGTACTTTTCCATTTTTTTACTACACATATGTCAATGAAATTATATACTATTATGCCTTTTTTGTCTTAAAAAATGTCAAAATGGGTTAGTTGGAAGTGTTGCAATAATTAGTTTTTAAGATATTAGACTTTAATAGAAGCTTTAGTGCATCCTTTCTTGAAACATCCATCTGTCTTATTAAATCCAGTGCGAGAGAGACTAATTAGTTAAACAGATGTATGTTATCTTTAAGGAAATTGTTGTACTGCTTCATCTTTTGCTGTACTCATCATGAATATATGGCAGATGGTCGTTGGCCTTCATTTGCATAGTGGATTTTGGTCTGCATTGCATAGACAAAAAGAAAAATCCCTGGTTGGTTGATTTGGCAAAAAAAATTAAATTACGTGGTTATGTCCTGATTTTATAACATGTCAAATTTTCAGATTGGTAGATGTTGTTTGAAAGATGAAATGTTAAGCTTAATTTTTTTTACAAGGGCAACCGGTCCTGTACCCCGAGCCGCCCGTGAGGCGACTCACGAGGCGACTCGGGGCGACCTCGCCGCCGCCGCAAGAGGCCCTCCGTCGCTGCTCCGCCCCTCACCGTCACCGCCTCCTGCGCCCCTCCTCTTCTCGGTGGCGACGGCGGGCCCTTTTTTTCCTCCCTCTCCTTCCCGGATCTGGAGGTCCTCGCCTGGATCTGGTGCGTCGGGGGTCGGCTTGTCGACGGCGGTGGCGGCCCTCGTTGCAGGGTCCTTCCCCTGCTCTTCTCCAGCTTGGGCGCCGGGGGGCTGGGCCGCTGGGGGCTATGTGGCGGCGTGATGCGGCGTGGTCCCGTACTAGGGAGCGGCGGTGGCCGGCACTTGAGCTGCTCCGGCGGCGTGGTGCCTCCCTGCCCCTGCCTCCCCTTCCGCTTCTCCTCGTGGTCCCTGCGATGTGGGGCGGCGGCTACGTCTCCTCCTCGTTGCCTTCCCCCCGCCTCGGCTTGCCGGCGTTGCTTCTACATGCAGCGGCGTCGGGGATTCCCTGCTGAGGTGCTCGACAACAGGACTTCTTCTTCGCGGTCGTCTCCGGCTCCGACTGCGGCGCACCTCTGCGGCGGCGGCTCGGATCTGGATCTGTGGAGACCGCGGCTCTTGGTGGGGGTTCTTGGGCGAAAGCCCCGCCCATCCTTTTGGGCTGGTGATGACGTCGCCGTCTGGCGTCGTTTTCCTTCCTAGAGGCATCACCATGCTGCCCCCTCCCTTTGCCCTGAGTGCTGAAGGCGTCTTCTTTTGTGTTCATCATCATGAACACTACGAAGCCAATCTTCTGTGCTGCTTGTTGTTGCTTTCCGTGCGGCAGTGGCGGCTTCTTACCAAGCATCCTGCGTAGAAGACGACATTGGTTCTTGCCGTGCCTCCAGCGCTCTTCGAAGCTCCAGGCGTGGCGGTGGCGCTGGTCGTGCATCCCAGGCCGTGGTGGCGTCTTTGGGGCCTGAGCATCCCGGGTTTTTTGGTGGCGGCGCCGACAAGATTTCCTCCATTTATACACTTTGCGTCCCGTGCGGTGGTGGCGGCTGGCGACCGAGTTTCAAGTTCGTGCTGCTGTAGGTGGGCCTGGTGTCATTCTTTCAGGCTTGCATCCTATGAGGTGGTGGCGTCTAGTTTGCATATTGTCTTCGGCCTTTTAGTAGTGCATCCCTTGTGGTGGTGGCGGTTCATCGAGCATCCCGCATGGCGATGGCCTGTGGTGGTGATGATGCTCCGTACATCCCGCAAGGTGGTGATGGCTCAGTGGGCTCTAGGCACCTTGCTCTCTGGTCGTGCATCCCTTATGGTGGTGGGTCTGGAGGTTACCTTGGGTCTGCTTCGGCGGTGCGTCTTCCTTTGTAACGTTCATCGTGCATCCTGTGCGTGGGTCGTGTCCGGCGTCGTGGTGGTGGTGGTGGGCGGCTCCTTGCATTACCTAGGTGGTGGCAGTCCGTTTTTTTCGGCCATGCATGCCTTTCGGTTTTGCTAGTGGTTGCCATTCTTTTCTTAGTGTTGTACTATTTCTTTCTTCTTAATGAAATGGCAGAGCACCTGCCCCATTCGTTCAAAAAAAAATTCTTTTCCCTTTTTTGTTCAGGACCGGTTGTGTTGCTCATAGTGGACCAGCTCATTTGAACATTTTTTGTTAATTTGATTCCAAGGATGCTTTGAAGAAATGTTGCGACAGCGAGTAAACCTGCAGCCAGGAGCACATTTGGTTTACTGGCCATGTATTAGTCAAATATCTGAGATAATCCATAAGCTTTAGTTTCTTTTCTCATCCTGTAATTGAACCCTGCAAAGGGGTTATGATTTTTCGTAAATAAAGCCATTGTATGTGCTGAGTTTGTATGAACTTGTCATGTACAGCTTGTACGCAGTTTAGATCATTTTCGAATTGAGATAAAACATGACTGGGACTTCAATACTTTGGAGTGAATGTGCACTACGGTGCTGTACCACATGTATATGTGATATCTTGCATTCATAATTTTATTAGTCTCGCACTATGCAGCAGCAGCACAAGACAGGTTATCATTTGTTGTAATATCATTTAGCT